>DF242988.1:0-13523 GCA_000507305.1 Breviolum minutum Mf 1.05b.01 | reverse complement strand
ATTAATATTTAAAAAATAATTTAGATATTTTAAAATAATAAAAAATTTATAAATATATATTTATATTTTATTTTTATTTATTTAAAATAATATTTTAATTATAAATAATATAATTTATTTTTTATTAATATAATAAAAATTATTAAAATATTAATATGAAATATATTAAATTTATGATTATAAAAATATATTTTTTTTTTTTTCTATTATATTTCCATATTATTTTATAAATTGATTAATTTAATATCTTTGAATATTGATAATAATAAGGAAGCATCTCAAAATCTCGTCTTTTTACAAGTACTCACTCAGCTCGCTAAAAAAAGCCTTGTTTCCACATGACTTTTGGCCAAAGAGCTACGTTGCTCGCACACGCTCACCTTCGATGAGGGTGCAATATTCTTGAATGGACATCAGCGAAGGGGCGCTAGAATGAGGCCACTTTATGCATTGGCAAAATTCACAAAAAATCATATTGTCATCCACAGCTTGCCTTTACTTCTAACTCAGCTGATAGTTTCTGCTCTCATTCCTCTACCAGCCTTGTCTATGCAGGCTTCTGCTTGCGCAAGACAGCTGCTATCTCGCTCGCAATGGCTTCTATTGATTTGCTCCGGCAGTCAATCCTGACTATGTCCGGATGGAAAACCATTGAAATAAACGCCAACGCACTCTTTTTGGCGTCTCGATGACCTTCACCGCAGGGAGGTTTTGGCTTCCATTCCTCCTCTACCTGCAGGGGCAGCACATCTAAATTGTAAGCCTTGGCATATTTCAGCTCATAATATGAGCTGAACGATGATTCAGTCATCTCACCATAATCACTCGTGCAAACAGCCAGCATTATGCCATTCTCACTTTGGAGTCTGGTTAAATATTCAGCGGTCAGTTCGCCAAAACTCTCGCCAGCACCTGCAGGCGAAACGGGCGAGGTGGGACCATCGCTTCGAGACGTGAGATGCTCGAAGCCAAACGAGGCATGTCGTTCCTGCTGATAAGAAAAACCTTGAGGAATTTCACAAAGAGCTTTCTATTAAAAGCTGGATTCAGAATAGACACCTGGTTTTCGAAGTTCAAGAGACTGGTTTCAATATGTTTCAATAGAAAGTTCAAAGATTCAATATTCGTTTAGCCTGTTTAGCATCGTCTATGATTCAATAATTGGCTTCTGTCCAACAGCGGGGGTTAAGGTGTGCAGTACATATCTTTGCCGCACCTGCTTCCACCATGAGAACCTCATAATGGTTCTCCACTAGAAGCTTCCGCACAGCCCGAAATTTGTTTTCGGTGTCCTCAGCTACCAACAGCTACCAACAGCAGTGCCAGCAGACATGTTTTGCCAGCAGACATGTTTGCAATCTCGTGGATAGTGCAATTCTATGGGAAGATTCTTGAAGGTTCTTGTTCCACATGACTTTACTGTAAATATGATGAGTACAAAAGAACTTCGGAGACCGAATTCGAGTCACCACTGCAATACAAGCTTCCTTGTTTCTCTCATTAAATCTGGCTGAAAACATCGCCAGACGTGCCCCATGACCGGGTTCTAGCTTGACCTGGGTGCTGTATGGTGCTGTGGTAGCGGCCATCTGCAGAAATATGGAAACACATGGAAACACGATCTACAGTAAGCGTTTCTCTTGCAGTTTGTCAATACCAAACTTTTCGACAAACCGAACCTAAAAATACTGGAATCCCTATTCTTCAACACCACTGTCACTATGGTCGAACCCTTAAATATCCAAACGGCCGGAGAGTTGTTGCAGTGAAAATCATGTGATATCCACACATCTTTAGCAATCTGTTGTGCTAAATTACAACAACTGTGAACATATCAACACATGTCAAAATCGTGCGATTCTCCTTGAAGTAGTCAATCATTTGTGCTCAAAACTCCGAGCAAATATCTCTCTAGTGACTAGATTGTGAAGCTTTTCTTCTAAGCTGATACTAAGGGCTGAGCGAAGCTTTCAGCTTTGGAAGTTGTGACCTGGTCATTGCAATTTGGAATGTTGCAAGGATCCAATCAGTGGAACAAAACACAGCCACCTCAGGTCTCCGATTCTCAAGCTGTTTGGGATTTTTAAAGCTCAAAAGGGTCGTCCTTTTAGTGCCGACTTCAACTCACATGAGGGCATTGAACCTACTCTAAATGCTTCCCCAATCCGCAAAATGAAGTAGATAGTCTTACGAACTATTCTTCTTCTTGATGGTTGACCGTTTGAGTTTGTGAAATCATTTAATTGTTTGCTGAGATGATAGGCAGTTTTCAAATCAACGACTCGCCCAGAAGCGAAGCTGCTGGATTCGGTCACTGACGCTAAGGGCTGCTCCGATTTCCCGGCTTTGGATGTTGCGGCCTGGGGAGACCAATGAAACAAAGAAGAAATTGCCCATCCTTGCATTGGAACACGTGCCTTGGAACACGCAATCCAAGTGCTTCCGCAATCTGCAAAATGAAGTAGATAGTCTTATGAAGTATATAATTGTGCTTATACTTATTCTTGATGATTGACTGTTTGAGTTTGAGTTTGTGAAATTATATAAAAACATATTTGATGAGATGATAGGCAGCTTTCTATCAGAGCCTATCACTCAAATTCTTGCAGTTGGAGCTTTCTTGCATTGGAAGGGACGACCCAATGCAAAGACCACTTCAGGAAAGTCTTTTTATCTCTTTGAGCTGTCACTCTAATGCTCAGTTGTTGGCGGATTCTCTCAGGGCCTTAAACATTCAGTCATGAAGCCGGTTCCACTACCACTACCGGTCACAACCGGCTTTACCCATCCATGTAGACAAAAAAGTTTGGAAGGTAGGATCGACAAGCAGTAAAACATACTTCTGAGGCCAATACCATGAGTTTTTCCGTAGCTTCCAAAATGTCCTACACGCAGCATACAAGCAGCTAAACAACCACCACCTACCAGCTGCCGATTCTTACACGGGAGAGTCTTTGTTCAACATATTTGCTGAGACGAACCCTCACTGCCAATTCCCTGCCTCTGGGCTGACTTTTTCTGCCTTAGCCGCGGCTATGGCTTCTTTCAAGACCTCCACGTTGCCAGATTCCATGGCCTTTTTGAGTGCTTTGGCAGCCTGCACCGGGCACTCTTCTCAGTATGCATTCAACATTCGCAGTTGGCTGATTTTTGCATGTTTCTTAGCGCATTAACAAGGCAAGGGCTCGCCTCTTCCGCCGGCCTAAGCATGGAAGAAAAAAACAAACATTAACACAAACTGCTTGCTTGAGCACAATGGAAAGTTCTTTTATACTCAGTAGCTTGATGTAACTTGTATAACTTTGTGCGATTGCCCATGTTGTATAGTAGCTCTTCCTGAAAAAGTGCCGACGTCAAGGACCTGTCTCTTAAGAAAATGTTCTCGATTTGGGTCTCAGGCGACAATTCACGCTGATCTGCCTCGCTGCATTGTAAAGTTGCATGGCTTCCCCAAGAAATCGCTCAAAACGGCAGAGCTGTCCCTCTCATCTCTGACAGCTCAGTTGTTGGCCGATTCTTTCAGGGCCTCAAACATTCAGTCATGAAGCTGGTTCCACTACCATTACCGGTCACACCCCGCTTTACCTACCCATGTAAACAAAAAAGTTTGGAAGGTAGGATCGACGAGCAGTAAAACATACTTCTGAGGCCAATACCATGAGTTTTTCCATAGCTTCCAAAATGTCCTACACGCAGCATAGAAGCAGCTAAACAACCACCACCTACCAGCTGCCGATTCTTACACGGGAGAGTCTTTGTTCAACATATTTGCTGAGACAAACCCTCACTGCCAATTCCCTGCCTCTGGGCTGACTTTTTCTGCCTTAGCCGCGGCTATGGCTTCTTTCAAGACCTCCACGTTGCCAGATTCCATGGCCTTTTTGAGTGCTTTGGCAGCCTGCACCGGGCACTCTTCTCAGTATGCATTCAACATTCGCCGCTGGCTCGCAAATGGTGGTTTATACCTACACACTGGTCGAGACCAAGTATAAGGAAATGTATCAAAATTTGAGATTTGCACAACCCTGGCATTTTTGGCCAAGAACTGGAAACTACCAAGGCAGGGCCACCAAACCGGAAAGATGTGCTCCACATTCAAAATCTCATTTGCACCCAACGAAGATTTGCAAAAACAAAAAACAAAACCAGTATTGGGGATCTGATGGGATCTGGCATTTTGGCAGCATCTCGAGTTGACATGAAGACACTAAAGTCGCCAAAGGATGAAATGACATCAAGATATCAAACAGTTCCCCCTTGCCACACTGTCCTAGTGCCGGTTTGAGATTGCATCGTTTCAAACATTTTGCCACAAGGAATATTCCGAAGTGCAAACAGTACTGAACCCTAAGGGTGTACAGGAAAAACAGCACCCACAATCTGCTGCCTCCTCTTTGGAAGTCTCCCTGGCACAGGAGGACCAGCGGGATGGAATGGGCTGCTTTGAAGGTCTCCAACTCCCAGCATTTACTGTGTTTGGTTGATCCTGCAGCTCAAATCATGGCTACTAATCACTAATCAGTCCAGTCATGTCTCATGTGCACTCTGACTGAGCAAAGTGGAAGGCATGAAACCTGGTGCTTTTAGGTGCCAGTCTATTTTGATCTGAAGGCTCAGTGTCCTCTTTGAATAATCTCGGGAAGGAAAACGTTCCTCTTGGGAATGGATGAATTCTTCACTTCAATTGTAACGCTCAACACATGGGGAAAGCGCTCGGTAGTCCCTCCTGTCTACTTTGAAATGATTTGGGAACAACAAGTGGCAACGTCCCTGTTGATCCACTTGGCGCCTCCGATGTTTGACGGCTACCGCACCACTTCCTGCTGCATGTGGTGCAGCATCCTGAGACCAAATGCATCTGCACAGTGCTAGGCGGTTTGAACAGTCAGGAAACTAAATGCCTCAACGAAGAAGAGACCAATGCCCCGAAAAATGAAGAACGAGATATGTTGTGTCAAGAAGAGTTTATGTTCTCATTGTTGGCATGCAATGTATCGTTCATCTTGGACTTCAACATGCAACAGTTAACGCTGCAAACCAATGCTCCTCTTTTGAAGTCTGCCTGGCACAAGAGTGCAAGTTTGAGGGATGGAATGGGTTGCTTTGAAGGACAGAGTTGATTCTTTGTTTTGCATTCTTTTTTGGAAACCTCTGCTTCAGGAATCATGTGGTCGAAAGAAATAGGCCAGTGGAATCATAACACATTGAAAGAGATTGGAAACCACAAACCTGATGCTAGAAACGTCCAAGGACCTCCTACACAATGTGTCACCATTAGATCTAACTCTAGCTGGCCAAAGCGCATTGAAACCTGGCGGTTGCTCGTGTTGCAAAACTGAACGATAAAAGTCTTGTCAAGATTCAAGGCAACTGCACAAAGACCTTGGTCCATGCAAATGGCCTTTTGAAACTATCGTCATGACCCATCATTTAGATTCATTTAGCACATTGCAAGCTTCACTGACAAGAATTTGAGAACTATTTGATCACGCTTGTTTCGGGTACCCTATATAGTCAAGTGTGAAACAGGTGGTTAATATACGTTTGGTCAGATTGGTACTTCCTGATCAAACGCCATACTATCGAATGTTCCACCTGCATGGACTTCAAAAAAGTAAGAGCGGAGCATTTGCATGTTTTTCTGTTGTTTTTAATGCTTTCGGATGTTGTACTGCTGTCCTTTCAATCACTCGGTCACTTAAGAATGTTTTTTGATGTGTCTTTTATTTTATGTAAATATATAAAGAGCCACTAGCCACCCTCCTTTATTCCACTCCGCAGCTGATTTGTCAAATATAAAAAATTGATAGTAAAAATTGGAATCAAAAAAATGTCATTTCCTTGAAATCTTCCTCGACCTGTTCCCAACCTGGGCCAATCCCCAACAGAAGGGAACAAGGTCATTATTTCCTTCCTACCAGAACGGGCCAATCCCACTCCCCTGGTAAGACCAGGAAATGAAAAATAGGGGGTATTATATCTTCCCATGAAAAAAGCTGCTTTTTGACGGCTTCTTCTTTGAAGATTTGCTTCTTTTGTTCCTCTTACTCCCGGAGGCTTGGGAGTGGAAGGGTGGGAAGCTGAGCCGACACTTACGGAATAAAATGGGTTATGACTCTTTGAAACCGGGGTCGGGGTTACAAAGAGCCACTAGCCACCCTCCTTTATTCCACTCCGCAGCTGATTTGTCAAATATAAAAAATTGATAGTAAAAATTGGAATCAAAAAATGTCATTTCCTTGAAATCTTCCTCGACCTGTTCCCAACCTGGGCCAATCCCCAACAGAAGGGAACAAGGTCATTATTTCCTTCCTACCAGAACGGGCCAATCCCACTCCCCTGGTAAGACCAGGAAATGAAAAATAGGGGGTATTATATCTTCCCATGAAAAAAGCTGCTTTTTGACGGCTTCTTCTTTGAAGATTTGCTTCTTTTGTTCCTCTTACCACGTCCCCCTGAACTTCCAGCTCTAGCTGGAGGCTCAAGTGTGGCAAAAGGCATTGTAGACTTAGCACGAAAGGTCTTCAGAAAGGGCACTAAGCGGGCATCTGATTGGGGTATTTGAAGTTGCGCCAGGACAGCAAGGCCTTCATTTATGTAAATCCTAGCAGTCTTTGCTGCTTGCCAACGCCCCTGTACAAGGATACGATCTAGGTTATGGTGTTTGGAGAACCACCAGGTGGCGCCTCCCCTTCGCAGGGAATAAGGCCGAAAACCAAAATCATTGATTTTAAGGGCAAGAAGGCAACAATTAAACATACTGCGCCAGGCACCAGGTGCTTGGGTAAGGGGCTGGATAGGCTTTGCGATGCGCATCCATTGCTGGAGAGGTCGTACAACAACGTCATGCCCAAGAACAATGCTCTCGGCAGCACCTGCCCGTTTTCCACCTTTAGTAAACCCGAGATTCAGGAGCACTGATCGGGAAGTTTGCTCAGAGCATAGATCTTTCCTGCGGATTTGGAATAGTTCACCGGTCCTAAGCATACCGTAATAGGCCACAAGAAGGGACAGGGCAAAACCATAGTGTTGGTGAAAAATTCCCCATCCGCACATTGCGTGTAGAACATGTTCAGGCAGAGGTGGTGCTCGGTTTGGCACCTCGTTCACGGCCCATGTCTTCAACAATCTCCAGGAGCCAGGTAGGCACCCGCGTAATTTTGGAGTAACATCTTGCAAACCTGCGACAGTATCACTTGCTACTGCTCGGCCAGCACCCGAACTCCATAGGTGCTCTACATATTCACAAACTAACACATCCATGTGGTCTCGTTCTCGAGGAAGAGAATGACCATTGAACCTTAAGAACTCTAAAAATCCATTGACAGCTTTGGTGTAGCGGGATCTGGTTGAGGGCTGAACTGTAAGAGACCTGAGAGGTCCCAATTTGCGCCGTTGTTTTGCACGCTCCTCTTGGCTGGCTCCTTCAAAAAGACGTTTAGGCATTCCTAAACTTGGTCTTCACCTTAGTGGACCACCGGCTAGGGCGGTCCGCTGGATTCTGGTCTGTGTGGATATAGGCCCACACCGCCTGCGAGGAGCTAGCCAACAAAAGCGCATTGATTCGGCACAAAGTACGCCTCAACCGTTTAGAACTGCTACGACCGCGTGTAAGTGCGTGGAGGCAAACCAGGCTGTCAGTAAGATGGATCATACGAGTTTTCAGGTGCTGTCTGTGAATTATTCTCCATTTCAACGTGGTCAAAATAGCTCGTAGCTCGAGGCCGTTGATGTGTTCTCCTTGGCCTTTCCACTTCCAACCGGAGACCACTTTCCAACGCCAAAGCTTGCTGGGTACTGAGGCTCTAAGCCGGTGATACTTTACTTGCTCAGCTGGAGACGAGGTAAGGAGAATGTCTTCTCCTTTGATGCTTACAAGATTTCCAAGTTTAAAGGCTAGTGCTTCAGCTCGACCTGTTCCGCCACTCTCCCGACTTGGCCTCAAAGGAGAACGAAACAACAGATTGGAAATCATCTCCTCCTGATTGGGAACCAGCCGGTCGACGATGTCCTGCGGTGAAAAGCTCGGGCATAGTCCCAGGGGAGACAACAACTGGCCTAACAGCCACGCCACCACAGGGACCGACCACGTATTGCCGAGGAGAGTAAGTCGAACATCGTTGTAGGCCTCACCCTTTCGTTGCCCCTTAGGCAGGCAATTTGCTGTATACCCAACCGGAAATCCAAGGAGAAACTCGCGTTCCTCCACATCAGGCACTCTAAGGTCACCCTTCTTGTTGATGAGGAGGTTTTTAGTTTGGTATTGATATGGCGGAAAGCGGTGCTGATCACCAACCCACCGTTGAATCTCCTCATCAGCGCAATGTTGAATTCCAGCTGGCCTGTGCCCAGGCCGTTCCCTTGGCCTTGAAGTGGTGAATGTTGGGTATGCTCTGGTTGGGTCAACCTTGATCCACCCCGGTTTGCAAACTGTCTCCAGGTCCTGCCAAGCTGTAAGAATGACTTCACGATCCTTACCTCCTTCTTGAAGAACGACACCGTCTCCTTGTTGTAGATTCCAAGTGATCCAGTACAACCTGGGTCTGCTACACCAGGTGAGGGTCCCGGCGTCGCATCTCCAAGGCAAATCCTCAAAGCTTTTCGACATTGTGTCCTTGTCAACTTCGTCCATTGATGCCACTGACTCCATAAGGGTATGGACCTGACACCAGGGGAAACATTGCTTGACAAGTCCTTCGATGCGCTTGACGTGGAGAAAGAGAACCGACCTCTCGTCCTTCATAGCTCCTTTTCTGTCAGCATTAAGGCCGCTCACACCCTGGCAAGGTGGTCCTCCACCGAGAACCACCACAGAGACTTGGGAGTGGAGGCAGGACCACTCCCGAACCATAGCCAAATCCACCATACATACGTCCTGTACTGATATAACTGAAGGAAAAGATGCTTCGACTACCCTGGTTGCTGCCCTGGACTGTTCCACGGAGATATGCCCTGCTACGTCGATGCCCAGGACGTCAAGGGCAACGCGCAGAGCGCCGACTCCATCAAAGAGTCCTATACTAAGGAGACGACCCTCTCTCCTACTTTCAGGATGTTGACCACGAAGCTTTCCACGACTGACATGATCACCAAAGTGGGTCAGCCCCACGCTGGCACAAATTCCTCCACCAGAGCTTGATGCATCGCTGCACGTGATCTGAGGGTGCATCCCCAATCTAAAGTCAAGTCGGGCCAGGGGCATCAAGCAGATAAAACGCAGGATTTCAAAACGGGCCTCACTCCACAACGACGAGTGGAAGACCTTGGAGGAATTGAAGTCTTCAATTTGCCGCCACACTGCATTCAGACCGCCTAAGAGAGGCCTGCGAAACATAGCCATGTAGACCAAGCCACCGCATACCACCTGCATTTGACGTTGGCTCACGTGCCTCTGTGAGCATAGCCGCAGGGCTGCCCCAACATACTTCAGGAGTTTACTCTCCCGAGGAAAGGCGATACCCCGTTCTCCATCCACCATGGCTCCTTGAACTTCAGCGAGAACCTTGCGCTCAGCGGCTTTCTTTACATTACGGGGTACCCCCCACACTTCGTATTGCTCCCGAAGCGCCAAAACAGGAGCAGCCAAGGTGCCTTCGATCTCCACCATCTTGGTTGCCTCTACTTTCTCCAGAAGATCATAGTTGTCCAAGTAGACTCGCCATAGCAACTCGCCATTCGGGAACTGCTTGTCCTTACGCAACTCCTGTTCAGGAGCGTTAACTCCCGAGCTGCTGCCAGACCAAAGGACCAAGTTACGATGAACATGTTGAGCCAAAGATACTGAATTCAGGAACCCCATGGGGAGAACCTTTGAAGCCAGATAAACCTCACACCCTTGAAGGTGTGGAGGTAAACACTGATCAGGGACCTGCTTGTTAAAGGCAAGGAACTTGTACCAACAGACGGGGACCGACATGACATAGAAAAAACATCGCACGTCTTCACTCGATACCAGGAGATTCTCCGTAGGCTGAAGAAAAAAGGGGGACATAGAGCTCCAAGCAGGCAATGTCCCTACATCTCCCGATAGACCATGACAGATCCCGTTGAGAGGGATAAGGTTCATGATTAATCTGTGAACCTCCTCTCCGTCACAGGTCTCCTCCTTACTTACTCCAAACAGGCCATTAAGGAGTGGCCCATCTCCCGTGTCAAAAACCTCCTCCCGAGTCAGGAGTGTACACACTCCCGCCTGACAAAGTCCATTGCAAACCGCCGGCCAGTCCTCATCATGGACCATGACCTTGGGAGGCTTAATGGCTGGCCATTCATCCTTGTCCTTGAGGAATAAATCAATATTCTTCACATAATAAAGGGCCCCATGTTGGCAAACATCCTCAAGTGGTATAACGCCAATCTCTCGGGGGAGGGCTGGCGAAACATTGCCCCATCTAAACCACAAGGCGACTTTGACTTCGTCACCCTGGTAATCTATGGTTCTTGTCCTAAAAAATGAGCTCCAGTCGAAACCTTCCATCTCACCAGTCAAAGACTTGAGTCGTGAAATATCTTCCACCAAAACATCCAAACATCCGGCCTGAGCCAAGCTGGGAGGGCCTTCATTAAAAAGGTCCCCTCCCCACAACGAGTTCAACCCCAAACAAACACAGGCGAACCAGCTGATCTCTTCTTGATCTAGGTCCGGGTAGCGGGACTGCAAGACATTTCTGGAGGTAGGGATCGGAAACAGGCTGTCATTTTGTCCCGACCCCGTGGGCTTGCTGCGGAGTGGTAGTGCCTCCAAAAACTTTTGCAAAACCTGACTACCTAGACCCTTAAGAACTACTGAACGTTGCCCTTCAAAGGAAAACTCCAAACCGTCATCTTTTTTCCCTGAGTGCGGCGGGATCCCGCAATTGCCATCTTGAACGGAAAAACCAGCACCTGAGTTTGTCACAGGTGGTCTATCTATAGTTACACAGCCAGAGTCTTCAGCCATTTCAGGCCGGGACCCCAACTCTTCAACATCAACGCCGCCCTTACCAGCAGCAGACATCGAAGTACCGTCATACCTCGAACTTAGGAGTCCTCCCGTTGGTGCCCAGGAGTCCTCCCACTCTTCATAGCTCCTCACTTCTCCTTCTTGTCGCCCTTCTGCTTGCCTCCATCTTTGCCGTCCTTGCCATCCCTCTTTCCATCTCCTTTCCGGTTGAACTTTCCATCCGGGCCCTTCCCTTTCCCCCTTCCTCCTGGGGCTAGGGTTGAAAGCCACTGCGTCCTCGCCTCGTCGTATGTCTCTTTTTGAGCTCCTCTGATTTCCACCGGCCTTGCAATCTGCATCTGCTCTTGGGGAACAAGCTCCATCCGTTGGCACACCTGCCAGTGCGACCCGGATGCTGACGCTTCTATCGACTTCAGTCTCTGAGCAAGGACATCCATCGCGTGGGATGGACGCCCCTTCATCAAAAAATCCATCGACATGGCCAAGGTGGCCGCCTCCCGTGAGGCTGGGCCATTCAGCCGCCTGGCCAGCTGTTGCCTGTAGTAGGGGAAAGCTGTTGGTCTGACGTTGGCAGTCCCCGAGCTCTCCCCCCTCTCGTGTAGTAGCTGATCCCCCATAGTTTGAAGTGCTTCTTGGGCAAGTACTCCTGGGTAGCGCTCTGCGACCGCCTTCGCCTTTGAGGTCTCCATGAAGACTCCATCCCTGAGATCCTCCTCCTGGTGACTGCTCGACTCCGAACTTGTTGAACTCTGGCTGGAAGAGCTCTTGTCCTTTTTCCCTTTCTTCAAGAACTTTCGAGCTCGATGATTCACGCGTCTCCTCACTCTTTCTCTCCCGTCCAGGCCTGTCCCGGCGAACAGTGATTTGACCTTCTTCACCGAGGCCAACAATGGTCGACGACCACTGAGCTTCTCCATCGAGGAGTCCCCACTCTCGGAGTCCTCCCGCTTCCTCTTTTCCTTTCTTACCTTCTTCTCCTTTTTCTTCCTCTCCTTCTTGTCTTTCTTTTCTTTCTTCTTCCTTCTGTCCTTTGAATCTCGGCTGGCTGAATCCTCGTCTTTCTTCTGGGCTTCCTTCGGGCCAGGAGTCTGCCTTAACTCCCGCTCCATCCGCCTCAACTCTGGCAGGTCGTCTCCTCGTCCCTGATCGCCCACGGCCTTCTCTAAGTTCCTCATCCATCCTTCCTTTGGTAGGTCCTTGACCAGTCGCCCCTTCAGACCATGGATGTATCTGTCTCCCGTAGTCTCTTGGTTGCAATCGGCTGGGCAACGATGGACGTGAAAGTACTCCCGAGAGTCTAGGGAGTGGACTCGAAGTATCTCCTCCGAAGTTGTCCCCAAGAGCTCCATCACCAGGTGGAAATGGGGCCCATCCATCTCCACCCGCTGGAGTCTTCCGCAGACCTTTGTCTTCTCCCCGTAGTAAAGGGCTTCCGTGATCTCCAAGATTTGTCCTACTTGAAGATGCTCCAAACGTACTTGGTGAAGTGGCAACTCCCGACCTTCCATCCAGGAGTCCACCACCTCTGGATCCACTCGCCCCCTTGGACGAGCTCCTCCTCCGTCTCTTCCTCTTGCTCGCATGGGAGGTGGGGCCGCTGGCCTCCTCAGGCCTCCCCCTCCCGCTCTTACCTTTGCTTTCGGCGCCATGATGCCTGTCCTTGGTCACGCTGCCGCCAATATTCTCTTCCTCTTTGTCTCTTCTTCTTCCCTTTGTTTTTCTTCTTCTTAGACCGCGACCTCTCTCTCTTCTGCACTGGCCCCCTAATGGGTGCCCTGCTTGGGGTCCTAGGCCGTCTTCCTCCGTCTCGACGGGGGCTCCTCCGCCTGGGGAGCTCTTCTCTCTCACGTTCCCTTGGTCTGGACCTTTCTCTCTTTCTCTCGTCCACAGGTTTGGTTGAAGCAATAGCCTCCGGTGTAGGGGCTGAGAGCTGAGTACCAATTGTTGTCAGGCCTAGGGTGCTTCCTGACGGACCTGGCTCTGGCTTCTCTTCCTTAACTGTCTCCACGGGTTTCTTGCTGTCACCTTTCTTTTCCACAACAGGATCTGAAGTCCTGGGCTCCTCTTCCTCACTCTCCTCTTCTTCAAGATCCTCGTCTGCTTCCCTTTTTGCAGGCAGAACCTCTGACTTTACCGCGGCCTCCGGTCTCTTATCTGCTTTCTCCTCCTTAGCTCTTCTTTCTTCCGCCTTAGCAGGGCTTCTTACTTCTCTGTCTCGTGATCTTCGCCTCCTTGATCTTCTTTCCTCACCCCCGTGACCTGTGGGGTCTTCTCTTCGTCTTCTCCTTCGAGACCTTCTTCGGGACTCTTCTCCTTCTTCCTTAGGAGCTTGAGCTCCCGAACCACCTCGAGCCTCTGCTACGTCAGTGAGCGCACCAGCACACTCACGCAGGAGGCTAAGACCTAGGCCTTCGTCAGCAGGCTGCAAAGTACACCACAGGTTTTTCAACCGGGTGATTGTTCGACAACCCGCGCACAGCTCAAACCCAGGTCTACCACAACTCCGACAACTCATAAGCTGAGCCGACACTTACGGAATAAAATGGGTTATGACTCTTTGAAACCGGGGTCGGGGTTACAT
>DF242987.1:2260-46824 GCA_000507305.1 Breviolum minutum Mf 1.05b.01 | reverse complement strand
GGTGGCGAAGGGCCTATGGCCGATGATGCCTTGCTCGAGGCCTCTGCCTGCTGTTTTAATCTGTCATATTCCTCCTTAGTAATTGAAATCTTGTCCTCTGCCTTTTCGGTAGTAGCATCTCCATCCATTGCTCTGGCTAAATCGTTTCGAAGGGTGATTACTTTTGTTGATTCCTTCCAGATACCAAATGTTGCCTGATGCGGCAAATGCCGCGAATCCTGACAATAAGATGTGTAATTGTTGAAAACGTCTGAAAATGCCTTAAAACATCTGAAACTGCCTGTCAAGTGTTCAAATACAACGGGGGTGGCAAACTGCACAGCTGTGGCTCGTGCCAAATGCCTACCACCACCATTATGTTCTTCTTAATATTGATCTTATCATCATTCTTATGATTATTCGTCTTGTGATTCTTCTCCTCCTTATTCTTCTTCTACGTCTTCTTTCTCTTGCCATCGTCGTTCGAGTCGTGGCCATCCTGTTGGGTAATATCTAAATTTCTCTTGCCAAACATACATCCGTTTGATAGATACAACCATGACTAGTTGGTGGTTGAACCAACCCATGTGAAAAATATGCAACCGTCAAATTGGATCATTTTCCCAAGGTTCGGGCTGAAAATAAAAAAAATAATTGAGTTGCCACCAACCAGATGAACATTGTATCCCCCCTGCACCTGTGAAATTGTGTTTCCCCTCCCACCTCTGGCCGTTTCTGTCGCCTACCAATTTCTACAGGCGCCTGGGACACCTCTGTGGTAGGTGTGGCGGCTGTGCCACCAGAGGGTCGCCTCTCCTGCAAAAAGGTGGCATTTGGAAAGCTCAAAAAGGTCGGCTCCGGGCTCCCTACTAGTCATAAGTTGGGGTAAAAATTAACTCCACTTATTTCGGGTTAAGATTATAACCCCAAGTTACCCAATGATTTTTCTGGCCATTTATCCGGGCCGTTACATCAACTCCATTTATAACTGGTTTTTGGGCCCACTTGCAATGTGGGAAAATAACATCACGTCAAAAAATCTTCGGATTTCTTTCTGAAACTGCAAGAACTGCGGTTGCACCGGTGATGATTGATTTTTCCAAAATCATGGGAGTCGTATACATTTAAAGAAAGCACCCAAAAAAAATGAGTTTGTTTGAATATTGTATAGCTAGTTGGTGGTTGAACCAACCCATTTCATCCCATTTCAAAAATATGCAGAAATGAAATTGGATCATCTCCCCAGGTAGGGATGAAATTTTCAAAAAATATTTGAGTTGCCACCACCTAGATAGCCACGGACTAATAGTCGACTAATTCAATAATGATAGAAACCGCTCCCCGAATCCCTGAGAAAAACAGGTCCTTGTCATAGATATTGGAGCCTCCGCCAAAATTCAGGTTGCGTCTCAAACAGTTTATGCAGTATCTCACCATGTTCATACCGAAAAATATCTTTACTCTTGGATCCATCATAAATACAGTGGCAATCTAGAAACTCAGTCCTGCAGTAAAATGGAGTCTTGTTCTCAAGCACCAATACACCCGGTACACCCTGAAAAATCAACATTTGAACCCAAAAATGGAGGTTTGGAAGATGATTTTCCTTTTCAATTGGGTGATTTTGTTGGTTCCATGTTAATTTTCCAGGGTGTATGGGAGAATGCGAGAATGTGACATATCAGCATGGTTCCTTGCAAAGTCTTTGCGATGTTCGTAGGGGTGTTTGATGATCCCCGAGGCCCAATCTGACCACCCCAACTATACCAAGAAAAGCAGTTTCCTTTTCACAAAAGCAGCTACACCCCCGAAAACTAACATGGAACCTGAAAATGAACCCTGGAAAAGGAGATTCCTATTGGAAACCATCATTTTCAGATTCCATGTTAGTTTTTGGGGGGGTATATCAAGCGAAACTTTTGCAACTACCTGGCAAGAAAAACGAGGGAATTATGTTTGCTATAAATCTATACATTTAGATACGGTCTTTCACAAAATCATGTGATTGTAACTTACATATATACCCATGCTAGGCTTTGCCATCGGCATCCGGTGTTTTGTTATCTGTTTCACCCAACGGCCCAAAATTCAAAGTTTGGAACAAATCTCAAACTTTCATGGAAAACCATATGAGCAACATTCATGGCACCCTTATGACTTTCCATTATACTACTGTAGTTGGTTTTGTGATGGGATCCTTACATTGGCTCATGAAATAGTCCCCAAATAAAATTGGGCAGTTCTTCATCCCCTATACCCATAGGATCCATGGGACTGGTATATGTACCTACATTTACCATAAAAATCAACCATTCATGTAGGTAAATATACCGTTCGTCCCATGGATCCTATAGGATATATACAGCATACAAAACCAAGAGGGTCAACTGGTCACTGCAACTTCCCCTGCCTAAAGTCGTTCGTTGCCCTGTGGCTGGAAGCCAAGAACTTCCCGTCACCGTGCTTAGGACCTCTCTTCGAACCTGTCGCTTTCGAAGGCACAAGGCACTTCCATTAGGTCGGTCGGTTTTTAGGACCCACGACCGGGGTCGGATCATCCCTCCACTTGGTAACATGGTGATCGTGTTCGTCACCTAAGGATCGGGTTGTTGCGGGACCCCTTCTAAAATGGCCCAAATTCATGGCGGCCTATAAATCAGGCTTGCTTTTTTTGCCTAACTTCTGAAAACTCCCACTGATCCTCCAGGTAAAACATGGCAGGTTGAGTTTTCTGGTCGGATCAGATAGCCAGATGATCAGTGTCTATTGTCCGGGGGATAACAAGTCAGGGAATTGGAGTGTGGATCGCCAGATCTTCCTTCACAATTCGAATCAACAAAGGCAGTTTCCAGTTGATCCTCTTAAATTCGAAACTTGAGCTACCCAAAGAAATTGGTTTTAATCAGGAACTGCCCATGGTTCTGATAGATGAAAGGATCCAGGTAAACAAAATTCTGTTGTATGGAATTGAACACCTATAGCAGAATTAAAAATTGAAGCAAAAAAAAAATGCCTGGTATATAATTGTTCGTTTGGATACCTCTAAAAGAAAAGATGTCTTAATGTCAAATTTCGGGGGAATCCAATCACTGAACCATCCTCACAAAAAGTTCGCTACAACGACATTTGCGTCGACTTCGCCCTTCGCCTCCTGGCCCTCCGAGAAGTATCTCACGGTGCCTGGTTGTAAGGCCTAAGTGAGATCGGAAAGTCCAGGGTTTTCACGGAAGGTTTTCACTTATCACAGAGAGTACCCGGTCGCAGTTTGTTCCCTAAATATTCCTGGGGATGATACTGTTGATGGTTCAGAAATCCGGCTGACCAGTTGAGGGAAAAGTAGATTATCCCATCATTTACAGGGTTTTTTGTACATCCCAGGTGGTTGTTTGGGATTTCTGAACCATCAACAGTGTGGGGAGGGCAGTTTGTTCCCTAAAATTCCGCAATATGCACTTTTTTAAACCCTATGTAGTAGGTACATGCTAGTACAAAGTTAGGGTACTTCATCCCCCAACATTACCCAGCTTTGCAAAATTTGAACTTAGGTCTGGATGAACTAAAGAAGGGGAAACTATATGCAATAAACAGTCATGAATAGTTTGCAGCAAGAATGGTCATGTTTGGTGATGATGATGATGATGATGATGATGATGATGATGATGATGATGATGATGATGATGATGACGACGACGACAATAACAAAATTGTAGTGATGAGATACTAGCCGAAACTAAAGATAGAACCTGCGAAACACATCCAGGAAAAGGTGACTCATGTGTAATTCAAAAACCAACATGCAATATAGGGGGTTCTATGTTTGTTCTCCACCGGAGTATTCCGTCATACGTCTTATTTTGACGAGGAATGAATTCCATCCATCCCAAGCCTGAGACTGCCTTGAGAAACATGTGAAACATGCCTCACTTGATGTTTTGTTTCCCGCAAAGCAATTCTAGGATCAAGTCGTTTTTATTGGAAATGTTCATGTAAAGGTGAGTTTCAAATGACAAGCGACCCTCAGCCATCATTGTCCATTTTCCAATGGAAGAATAACCACGTTGACTGGGGCACTGAAATCCACGTTGACTTCTGAGCAACCCAGACGTTTTCAGGAAGTGTGCCCGAAGATGGCCTTGGATTTTTGTCCAGGCGATTTCTATGGATTTGGAGTACAAAAGTTCGGACCACAAAACCTTAGCATTCACAAAAAAAACACAAATTAGACATACAAAAAAGAGTTAGGAATCTCTTTCAAGTTTTAGGCTGTCCAACTGAAAAAAAACAAAAAAAAAACCTCACGTACCGTAATATATACCCTCCAGGAAACAAGTTTCCAACAAGATCCATATCCCACCACGAAAGTTCTCAAGGCGCGGTATTTGGTGGTATCATTTTGACCCTTTGACCCAATGCGGGGCTGCAGGTCGCCGACGGATCCAATTCTCATCAAAGATAGGTCTTTTTTTAAGGTCGGAAAACCCAAACGCGATGCGGTCGGCGATTCTCCTGGATGAATATGCCGTTTTGGATACTAGTGATAGAAGTCCATTTTACGTCATATTCTAAAAAATGCTTGCTTAAAAAAAGACGTTTTCATTCCCCATATTGATGAACTTCTGTGTTGTAAAGCCGTGGACTTTATGCATGTCACCAGCGGCAAGGCCGCGGCCTGCTGACTCAAGCTAACGGAGGTAAAATGACTAACGCCCGTCGTTCCCTATTTAGTTTCTATATCATTGTACATGATGTGTACATCTACAATATATATATATATATATACACGGAATAAATATATCATATATATATATATTCCATATATATGATTCAACATGATACATATATATATATACTGCACAGTATATGCAATCCCAAAAAGACATTGGATGTAAAGTCAGGTTCAGTTTTGCCAGTAGTTATTTTCAACCTATCACTCATCATCTTCACCTTATCCAGGATGAAAGTTTCAAAATCGCACCCACCCAAATAACAGTGTTAAATCTCCTGAAAAGGATGTCATGTTCCATAACCTCCTCATCTCTTGCCTTACCATGGAAAGAATTTCCCATCACAACAGGCGATGGGTTGTCACCTTTTTAAAAAAAAATCCCAAGGTGCATAGCAAAGGATCCATCGCTCTTCTGAGTGCCTTCCTTGGAAAAACAAAGAGTCTGAGATTCATGTTGAGGACTAGTGGTGTTGATGTTGCACAAAATTCCAGCTCACTGTAAATCGTGAAGTAGTTGGATCCAACTGTTTAGATTTTATACATTCCAGGTGATTCACCTTCATGGGAATCTGTAGGGATACCTTACAAGTCCGGATTTTCAACATCCAAATCGTAACTTCAAATGGCCCTCACCTGGGCCTTTTGTAAAAGAACGATGAATAGAAATCATAGAAGGTGGGCCCCGTTAGCAATTATCAGTAGGGTGAAATAACTAGTTGGGGCCTTGTAGAAGGATACAACACAGCCAAGTTTACATCTGATCATTTGCTGTACTGTAAATACATATATATATAGTTCTACTCTAAACATGTATATATATATATATGAATTTGTATATTCATACCCATAGGTAGTTACTATTTTGTCTTTACCAAAAAAAAAATCCACTAGATTGGTGCCGCCCAACCTTGCAGCTTGAAATCTTGGGAACCTCCCATCTCCCATCCCCCATCCCAACCCACCAGCTGAGTCGATTTGCATGAAGAAAGAGAGACACCTTGACCTTGCAGTCTTGGACGAACGTAGCTAAGCCTCAGGGTTTCCGTTTAAAAACGCCACTTAGACCGGAGGGGAGGGCGGCTAACTGTTGGAAGTGTGCTTGGATCTAAATGGTTTTTTGATCAGTTACGGTTGAAATAACCCGAACGTAAATGGGATCCTTTTTAGGGTTTTATGGGCCCCACTTACTAAATGATTATAAGTTATGACCCTAATATATTCCCCTGTAATAAGTAGGTGAAATGACCCATTGATCCGATCACCATTGATCCAATCTTCCAACAGGACATCCTCGTAGACCTTGGCCAGCTGCCCAGCTTTGCTTGATTTTTTGCCGCTCACGGAAGTTGGGATGAGATGTTTTTTTGAAGAAAAACCCTGACGTATAAAATAGCTGGCTACTGTAAGTATTTTTGAACATAAGATCTAAAAATTGTCCCTAGTAACCAACTAGCATCATTAACTAAGTTACATTTCATGATTTTTTTAGTTGGTTACGAGGGATCCGGAAAAATAGCGGTCTTGGGAATCCATAATTGCAAAAACTATAATCACCTGTATAAACTTTCAAAAAAAAACACAATTTTTCATAATGTAATCATGTAGTCAAAACTCTATGGGGCTTTCCTTCGCATGAAACATCATATGTGCCAGGGTCAATCAACTCCCTAATATTTTGGATGGTCATCCCACCTTTAGTAGGAAATCATTATCATGGGTATATAAACCCCTACTGTTGGGTTGATTTTCCCATTCCCTATTATGACGCGAAATCATGGAAGTTGATCAACCCTAAGTAGCAAAAATTTCTCTTGCCAATTAATTTTTGTCAAATTCTGACCTTGAAATGTTTAAAGGCCATTTTGGGGTTCCGGATTCCCTTATGTCGGTATCCTACCTTTTTGGGGTGACTCAAAAAGGCGGGAAGTTGGTCGCCGTAAAGTTCTCACTGTTTGAGCTTTCGGACAGTGCCGCATATTGCAGAGATCTGCCAAGCCCATCCTCAACCATGACGGGTCCACGACGTGAAGCGCAGCGGTACCAAATGTTTGTTGAAAAAGCATTGCATCTAAACTCGATAGTATGAATGTTTGCCAATCTTTTCTCGTTGCTTTGCCGGGTTTTCACCCACCCACTCACACATGTTAGTTGCAAAGGACTTATTGAAAAATGATGGAGAGGGTTCAGATGCCAACCAGCCACTTATCTTGAAATTGTTGTTGCTCAACTCAACCATCCCCAGTGCATTTGTGGGGTTCCCAATTTTCAAACATCCCCACACGAATTGAGCCACCAAAAGAAACCTCTCTCCCATCCCGTTGTGCTTGGATAATAGTGATCTTTATACTGGCTTCTTGTAAACCCCAATATATTGGGCAGTATAATCCCCCAAAGAGAGTAAACAACCAGGATCAACCAGGTTTTCTTTTTACTCAATTGGAGATTGAATAGCCAGCGTTTGGATAAAACCATATTCTGCGAGCAGAATTTGCGCCTACCATGTCCATGTTCATCATCACAACTTGGCTAGTACATAGATATCATCTGCCAATCCAAAATTTACGTCGGATCCTGGGACTTCCAATGTCCACCAGAATTTTTTATCTCTACTTTGGAAGGCATTTTGGTGGATACCCTCTAGTAAACTAACATAGCAATGGAAAACCACCATTTTTAATAGGAGATACATCTTCAAATGGTGGATTTCCCATTGCTATGTTAGTTTACCGGAGTGTAATTCTCATTGCTCCCACAGAAAAAGGTCCATTTGTCATACACAAATTAGATGCCAAACTAGGAAGAAGCAATGACAGGTGTCGGGATTCACAGTAGTTCCGTTGCTTCACCGAAAGTCGACCCTGTTTTTTTGCTGGGTCCCTCCCTGGAAAGCTCTGGGAAACCCTGGCTGTCCGTAAGCCTGTCTCCTGGCATGTTGGAGAGTTTTGAAGAAATCGGAGAATCGCCGCGGTTTTCATGGCCCAAAAGGGATCCCCAAAATCCAGCTGAAATGATTTTTGTTTTCCTGGGATTTTAAGGCGGCCCAAAGATTTTTTTTCGGCAACCCCCAGTCAGCATTGTTTCCTGACCAATTGAGGGATTGGAATTTTTTGCTTGCTGGAGACCCCCCCCAGTCAAAAAAACAGTGGCAACTACCTACTACCCTCCGGTAAACTAACAGAGCAATGGGACAATCCACGATTTTTGAAGATGTATTTCCTAGTTGGAAAAGGTGAAACATTCTATTGCCATGTTAGTTTACTGGAGGGTACTCCAAATAAATAGCAAGGTTTTGCAGGTGAAATTGTCCCTCTTTTCCACCCAAAGACATCCACAACTCCCACCATCTCATACTTGGAGGATCCTCCCATCTAGGATACGTCCCCAAGACCTGGGTGTTGTGGGATCCCTTCCAAATCGCCGAAATTCATGTGCTTATACATGGGGGGTTGAGCCAAACCACTTCCTTTCTGGTGCGATCCTCCAAGTATGGCCCAGTTTGTGCAATTGATGTTGATTAAATGTTGGGGCATTGGAACCACACATCACATCATTGGATCAGTTCATTGGAATGAGAAACTTCAGGTTTTAATGAACGTGCCGAAATTGTTCGGCTGGCACGGCCAGCCCAAAGACTGTTTCCCAGCATCATGTCATGTAATTCAAAATAACTTTACAAATTTTCTACATAAATATATGTTACATATTTGATATATGAATGTAAATCATATATATATATAAATACTATCTACCTATAGGACATGTAGTACCAGTTAAACCGTTGGTTTCACATCCAAAAAACACCCATCACGCCACCCATCGAGCAACTGAGTCGTCGCAGTCAGAACAAATCATGGCAGCTGGACACTTGGCTCACGCACTCCTCTACCAAGGTAAACACGCCTTCGCCTTCGCCTGAGGTTTGAAAGGGCTGGTGACATCAGCATGGCCAGTCAACGGGTAACCCACCCCCCCCTGGAGGTTGAGGGTTTAGTAGCCGGCCTTTTTTAAGGGATACCAATGGTTAAGAGGCCTCATTTCTGGGGGGGGGGTATGTCAGGGGGGGTAGGTTGACTGGCCATAAAGGTGCTTGTTGATGGTTCTTTCCAAATCCGTCGGTTTCGCACCTGGTAGTTTATCTACCATGATTTGCGAAGGGTTTTATGCATCCCAGGTGGTTAGCTGGATTCCTTCCATCAACAGTATCATGAAGAAGCCTAGCAGATTCAAGGCTACACAAAGGAATGTTCTTCATATTTGTAAGTATTGAAAAGTCTGACTAGGTGTCACTCAATTGCATGAACTCTCATCTAAAACTGTGGGTGTCTCGTTCGCCTGTCTTTGACCAAAGGACCCTGATGAAACTGTTTTGAATGACAAACCTAGAGGTGGACAATTCTCAAGTTTCATCGGTGAAACAACAGCAGTTGAGAAATCTGCGTTGGCCGTTTGGGTTCTGCTGATTTTGTGGTTCATTTTTGCAAACACTTGCAGTCCCTATGGCTACGACAGATTTGGTCATTAGTATTCCAAAGATCCATAGAGGGTCTATAATTTCAACCTGTATCCAATCACCACTTGGTGGTTGAATCAACCCATTCGAAAAATATGCGAAAGTCAAATTGGATCAGGTATCCCCAGGGTTCGGGCTGAAAACAAAAAATATTTGAAACCACAACCTAGTGAAAAAATGTCAAAAATGTATCATCTGCACTTGCTCCACCCACTATGCGGAAGTGAGGCATAACAACGGGTTTTTCCTCCCTGAAACTTAGATAATCATTGATATTCATTGAGCTGTCCGTTGTACGGCTAGAAAACCTTCATCCTCTCAATCCAACTTTAAAAAACCCTACATGAGCAACATTCAAACCCCACCGTACGTGACATGAACCATCGAGTCATCCTGGTTGGTTCATAGGGATCCTTATGTCATAAATCTTCCAAAACTCACCAGATATTAATTTGGCCATGATATAATTCCCTACAGAAAACAACAAAGCCCTGAAAGTCAAAGAGAACTTAAAAAATGGTGGTTCCTTTTGGAAGATGATAAACCCCTACTAAAATAATGATGAAACTCGGTGCCACCAAGCTATTAAAAAATGGTGGAAACCGGTTGGACTTCCACGGAAGGTTTACGGAAATCACTGCTCCAAATGGAAAAAAATCCACCTGCAAGGCGACGCAACTCTTCGAGGTGATTCTGTGTGACGTCGATGATCTCCTGGTGCCCAGGTGGGAGGCGGTCACCAAGGTTGAAGCAAGGTTGAACCAAGATTGGTTCGCCAAGGTTTCAAGTTACTACAATTCATGCTTGGTGGTTGAAACATTGAACCAACCCCATTGAAAAAATATGCATACTTATATCGTCAGAATTGGAACCTCCAATCTTTCCTGAATCAATAGGGGTGAAAAGTTGCCACCACCATGAATTACAATACAAAGTTTCAAGAAGTACAAGGTTTCATAGGTCTAATGTTCTATGTGTACTACGTTTAACATGCGACTCAAGAATACACCTCCGAAATATGTTTCATCCAAAAAAACTCATGTTTGGTTTTCGCCCAAAAAAAAAACATCAAACAAACACACAAACCTCTTTCCCGAAAACGGAACAACTCGCATTTTCCAATTTTTCAGCGGTTTTGGAACGTCCGGGACTTCCGCATTTTGTTGTCCACTCTACTCCACCGTTTCCGGTGGTGTCTTCCCGGGTGTCTTCCGGGTCCCGCGGAGCCACCGACATGAGTTGCAACTTGAAGCCCATGATCATCAAATCAAACCTCGGGGGTGGTTCCAACCATCGGCTCGGCTCCCGCGTCGGTTCGTTGGTCCCCAAGAAAGGTCACCAGCGCAGACAGAATTGCCTGGGTAGAAAATTATTGGATGATATTGAAGAAGGTGGAAAAAATTGCGGAACTGCAGATATGTAAATCTTTAGGGTTGTAATGTTTTTCCGTCATTTAGAGTATTCCAATTGAATTCCTGAGAATTGAGCTGGGATTGATTCCTTGTAACCCTAACATCGACCAACCTCTGAACAAAAATCTTGGAGTACCAGAATGTGACACCATGTGTTTGGTGTCCGGGAAAGAGCACAATTTTTTTTTCTAAGTACAAAGAGATTGGTGTTGAAAAGGGTTGGTGCCACAAGGGTCCACCTCAAAGATTGAATTTCAATTGAACTTCGGTAAATCCAATCATCCAATCCGATTTTCAATTTGTTCGGTAAATTCAAATCATCCAATCCTCCAACAAACTTCCAACACATTTCCGGAAACTCCCTTCCCAAAAGGTGGCTGAAAAAAATCAGCTAACCCGGAAATCATATCAAGTCTGCGGGCGGGTCAAAACTGAGGTCCCCCACAACTTTCCCATGGAGGACTCATTGAGCCTTGGTTTTTGCTGCGCCGCTAGGTAGCTGGGAAAACTCAGAAAACACACTTACACACCTTCATGAAAAACCCTGAGGTAACTATGACTTTAGACTTCCAAATATTGAGATGATTTTTTGTCCAAATTCTCTTTTGGGGGAGAAGATCCAGGTTTTTCCAACCCAACTGATAGGTTAAAGGGTCAATTTTTCTCGAAAAAAAGCGCCTCATGATGGAGGAATGTGCCAGGCGGTCAAAAATTTGCCGCGTAGATTGCAACGAATAGATCTCCTGCCACGAGTAGAAACAACCAACGCCCCACATGAGCCACGAAAAAAACCCTCCTACTTTCCATTATACTGGTTGGTTAATGGGATCCTTATAATGGTTTATTATAGTCCCTATATAACTGGGTAGTATAATCCCCTATATAACCCAACCAACCAAGGTTTTTTTCATTGCTCACATGATTTTTACCCCAAGCAGGTGATTTTTCTGCATCGTTGTCAACATCTTGCGAGGGCACAAGTTGAGTGGTTTGGTCAATTAGGCCAGCTTCCGCAAAAAAAGGCATCCTTTGGAAGATCTGCTGCCCGGATGCTGGCAGAAAGATTCCTATCACCCAAGATCCATCCTCTTCAAACACCATGAAATGTGACCGTCCCCAGGATGTGTTTTTCTTTAACAACATGTTTGAGACCGATGCAAATCCCAAAACTTCTCCTTTTCCGTTTTGAAACCCATGGCAGCAAAAAAATGATGGCAAGAATGGAGGTCGACCAAACACATAGTGAAAAACTCTACGGCAATAGGCCTACCCCCCAAGCATTGTAAGAAATCACGTTATTCACAAGTAGTCCTTGACTATGTTTTCATATGTTTTCATTCCAATAAACAAACACAAACCAACAACCCGACCTATCCACGTTCATGTCACCGTCCTGGGGTTTAAACAACTCTTCAATGAAGCGCGGGTAGTACATGGTTCGCACCTCGAAGCCAGCAAACCATGCCACCACATCATAACCTTATATGCACATCACTACTTATCACACTTACCATGGGTAGGTGTCCATCATGCCAATTTCTTCAAAAAATGTGGGCAGATTACTATGATGATTCCTAAACCTGAATGTTTGTCCAACCACCACCATTTGGGGGAATTCATCTCGGCGGTTTGGTCCGAAATTTAAGCACCCCTACCACATCGCAAAGGACTTTCTGTCCTTTGTTCGATGGGATCTGCTGCGCTTGCCTAAGGTTGGTTGCTGGACTTTTAAGTGGGTGGGTCTTCTCAGACTCAAGATCACCACAGAGAGAGAGAGAGAGATGGAAAGATCCCATGTTTCGAAATTAACCCCATGAGATGTTTTCATGTTTTGAAAGTAAACCTTTGGACTCTGGGTGTTTTTTTCCGTCACCATTCGAAAAATTCGGGCACCCTGACAAGCGCTGGGCAAGAATGTAGACCATCTCACCTCCCATGTTCACAATAAGCACCTTGGTCGCGTCTGGCTAATGCTGACCTCATACAGCTGGGCCTGAGAAATGAAAAGTTGAGATGTAGGCCATGGGTTCTCATGATTACTTTCTTAAACAGGGTGTGTTATGGAATCGGTGTTGGGGATTGGGAAAATTTGAGCTGTAGCAAATCCAAGTGTTGGAAAAAATGGGACCATCCTGCGTTTGCGCCAATAAGAACTCAAATTGATGTGCACATAATCATATAGTCTAGTGCGGCTTGAAACAGACGTCTCCACGAAATTCAGGCCCTTTTTTTTAAGCACTCTGTGATCATTTGTACTCTGCTCTGTTGGGATTTGAGTTTAAAACCGTTGGACATCAATCAGCTACCAATGTCGTCATCAGGGCCCCGGAACCGGCATCGTCATCAGCGCCCCCGCCGCCATGGTGGGGTAAGCCACCGTTCCGCCAGGTCGCCCTGAAGATCGAGCTGATTTCGGATGCGTGTCGTTGTGAGAACTAGTTGGTGGTTTCAGAAAATGGGAATCTTCCCCAAATAGGGATGAAAATAAAAAGATATTTGAGTTGCCACCACCCAGATAATCTTTGAATTGGTAGATCTATCAGGTGGGTCGAAAGAACATTGACGCCAAAACCATTGGAACTGTCTCCTCAGTCGAGAATAAAACCATCTGACAGATTCTAGCAGCCCATTCTTAACTCGTACTTCCGTGGAAAGAACCGAAGTTCCTCACCACTCTGTGAAAAACAGATTTGGTCATGATTTTGTGAAGAAAGCGAGACACCCAAGAATAAACTGATTTCTGTTCACGTTCTGCCCCAAGATCTATGTTGAGCGGACCCTATTGAATGGTTTGCCACTTCCAGATTTTCTTCTCCCACAACTTCAGACCCACCTGGGCCGAAGGGCCCGGGTCCCGGTGTCCACACCCAAACAAACTACAAATGGCTGTGGGAAAGGATTAAACAACAACTTGATCAATGGAAAAGCCTGCTTGCCATGGAAAAGAGACTTCACAGTCTTCATCAAATCATCAAAACATGTTGGTGCGCAGACAACTTCCACCTAACATGAAATCTGATTCTCCATGTGTTACCATCGTTCCTATCTGTTACCCAACCCTTCGTCTGTTTAAAGTTAGACATTCCAATCAACCCCAGGAATGCCTATCATGTCTCCAACAACCACCAGAACTCAGTGAACCATGAGGTCCCCTTCAAGACTAGCTTCCATTCCAAAACCTTTTAGTCTTTTAGTGATTTTTCCACCGGAAAAACTGCCCACTAATTAATGAGGAAGCCGGCTGAACGCCCAGCAAGGGGAGTAGTAGTAGCTTCATGTGCCAAAAGCATCGCCGGGCGCACCGGAGCGCGCGCGGGGCCTTAGACATCTCTGGGGAGTACTTGGGATGATCGCCCGCGTCAGCATCCACCAGGGGATGGTGCCCATTGTCAGCACTTTGAGGGTTTTTTTGGAATCCAACCTATCGATTTTCCCTCAAAAAAATCTGCCGCCCCGGTGTTTGGCCCGGCATCCGCCTCCTAAATCATTGTCAATGAAGTATATGGAGTACGAACAAAAACGATTTGGCTCAGATGTTGGGCCAGTTGGGTGAAGGTAACTCAGGTCCGCCTTTGTTAGCCATAAATTTCGGCCATGAATGGAAGGGGGTGTGTACAAAAACTTGGGGACGAACACAATCACCATGCTTATTAACCACTGAAACTCTTCACTGGGTCCCGAATCCTCCAAGTACCAGTTTTTTTCATGAGGTTATAAATTCAACCATTGTAAGTTGGATGAAATAACCCCAAAAAACCCAACTTCTTTCAGGGCAAAAAAAAAACACATGTTTTTGGTCCATTTAAAAACGGGATTTTGTTGACCCCTATCATCTGACCCGCAACATCCAGCAGCAGCCATCTGAGAAAGGGCTCCGAACTTCGGACCCCAGTTGGGCTCTGGGTTTGGCCTTAGGTCATAGGGTCTCCGCCCGAGGTGGAGACCCCAAGGCCAATGCATGGGGAGTTTTTTGGAAACACGACGTTTTTCGTGGTGAAAAAATCTGCAAATGAAAATTTACACAACAGTATTAGATGGTTGTAACAAAATTACTGATTCAATAAATCTTTGAATTTGAAAAATAAAGAAAAGAAATATATACACTCCCTGAAACTAACAGCTTGCCCCTGAAAATAGGCCATCCCGAAAGGAAACTAGTCTTCCAACCGTCCATTTTCAAATGCGAAAATGTTAGTTTCAGCGAGCGTAAATCAAAACATACTTTTCATACATCATGAAGCTAATCCGCGGCTTTTTGTTCACCAACTGAGCCACGAAAAAAAAAGCCTCCTACTTTCGATTATACTGGTAGGGAGCCTTATAATGGTTTACTTTAATCCCTATATATATATATATATATATAACTGGGTAGGATTTCATCCCCTATATAACCCAACCAACCGTAACCAGGGCCCCTTTTTTTTGGTGGCTGGAATCCTCAACTGCTTTGCTCCAAGTCACAGAAACTTTGCCACCTTCTCACCCTGAAGAAAAACACATGGAAAACCCGCCGGCCGTGTTTTTGAACTCGGATTTGAAATGGAAAAAAATTATACCAGCATAGACCCCAGATAGCAAAAACCAATTTTTGTGTACAACCAATTATACTATCGCTATCTGGGGAACAACCACAAATCCCGAAAAAGAATTTACCCCCTGGTAAACTAACGTAGCTGGCTTAGCTGGCTGGAAAATGGACCCTGAATGAATTGGAGTGCATGCAATTTTTTTCTGTTTTCCAATCAGCACCTGCGTGGTTTATTGCGTACACCTTTCAACGTCTGAAGACTTTCAGATTATATAATTTTGGTTGTATTCTTTGCAGCGAGAAGAAAATGAAAGTTTACCCTATAAGATTTCAGGCTATTTGAAGTCAAGGAGTTGGCTTCTAGCTTCCCTATCTGTAAACCAGGTCCCATCTCCCAGTAGTCATTGATAGCACCAGATTCTTTGAGGAACTTTGCTTCCGGTCAGAAAGGCAATTTACACCCATGATCTATCCATGGATGCCTGGATATTCGGATAGCCACTCAAGATACATCTAAAAGGGGCCCAAGGAGCCATTCATCCAACAGATGGAAAGACAAATCAGCACAAATCCATCTGTTTGAGTGTCATGTCCTGATACTTTCATGATTTTTGTTGGCCAATGCCACCCGAAACCCAAATGTCCAATCCTGCTTTTTTGCCCCCTGAAAACCCCCCATTCAACACCTGTTGTTGCCCTTCAGTGATCCACTCAAGTGGTCGCGGCAAGGAGATTTCCTGTGCCAAATTGAGGCTGAAACAAAGGGGTGACCAAAATCATGATTACTGTTATACCAGTTGGCGGTTTCAACCTCTTTGAAAATATTAGTAAAGTTGGATCATTTCCCCAAGTAGGGATGAAAATGAAAAATATTGGAAACCACCACCTCGTGTAGTATTTATGTAAGTATTCACCTAGTTGTTGCTACAACTGCAGTATGCATTTTTGGAACCATTACAATCATACATATAGAATCATAGAGAGAGAGAGAGAGAGATTCTCAAAAGAACAACTCAGTTTGGGTCCCTCGGTGTCCTTCGGTTGAAGCCATGAAAAACTTCAATCATTTTCACCATGACTTCTTTTCGCGTCTGTTTTCGGAGTGCTCCCAGCTTGTTCCCATGGATCCATCGCCAAAGCGCAAAACCCCAAATGAAGACTGTTTTCTTGTTGGAGGCTGAAAAATGACCTGAATAAAACATGAATCTGAAAAAAAGGCAGTCGTCCTTTTCCAAACCGTCCATTTGGATCCAGGCTTAGGGGCTATTTCGGCTTAGTGAACTGGTCAGTGTCTTTGAAGCGAATGGGAAATACTTGGAAGCAAATACAAGATGGGCCCCTGCCAGTTATAAATGGAGTTATAACCCCTATAAATGGCCTTATAAATGGCTAACTGTTCTTATAACCCTAGTTATAGGAGTTATAACCCAAGTCATATCTGGTAGGGTCCCGGCCCACCTTGTATCCAGATCCATCACTTTTTGCTGGCGAAAATTTCGAGCACCCAGCAAGATCTCCCGCAACCGAGGAGGGCCTTCTCCAGCAATGCTGGCAAAGGACATTTCCTTGGCAGGCTAACCCGGTTGCCATGGCACATCTATGGCTTCATCTAGCCACTATCTACAACCTTTACAAAGATCTACCGTAACTTACAAAATAATGACAATCCCAATGAATTTTATATAGGGACTGACTCCGGGTCAACATCCAAAAAACATGATGTGGATTCCCCTAGTTGGGTTGTGAAAAAAACAGTGGCTTCACTCACTACTGCAGGCAGTGACCGGCACCGAGAAAAGAGCGAATCTTCCATATTTTGTAGCCCCTTTTTTTTACAGGGAAAAAGTGTTGTTTGCTAAAACGTGGCGTACAAAAAACCGTGTTCCTCCACAGAAGTCTTTGGCCTTTCAGACCTGGCAACCCTGATCGGAGGTGTCAAGAGATATCCGATTCGTATCCACAGATGTGTGGAAAAATGACAAACAGAATGGGAATCCTTACTCCGCCAAACGATCATGAAATAAAAGTTTGAACGGCTTATTTTTCCTACTAGATGATGTAATCCCCAAAAGTTTAGAGTGATGGCCATTGGCTGAGTCAGGGAATTCAGAAAGCACTCTAGGGTTTAGAAAGTCTTACTTCCTGGCTGCTATTCTTCTTTTATGATTTATATCCCAAAGTCTGTGGGTCAGCCACGGAATCAGAAATGCCTCTACGGAGGGCTTGACCATTCAAGTATGCCCTTCCATCGTCCAAGAAGACCTGGTTGAATTGCTAGATATTTCTTCTGGGAGTTGCTCCCTACAAAAATATGCTTAGGAAATTGTTGTTTTCTTCAATTGGTACCTGTACCCTCCAAGGGGTGCCAAATTGATGGAACTTGGGGTGCCTTAAAAGCAACGCGTTAAGGTTTTAACACCACCCGTTGGAGGGTGCTGGTAATCGAAGATCCCCTCACGACTTAGGTCCCCTCACGTGGGAGGATGCTCCTCCGCCCACAACCTCAAAAGGTCAAAGACCTCGGAGAAAACATGCTGTAACAACAGTGCTAGGATGTCCAGTTGGAAGATAGTATAATTACAGTATAATGGTTATATAAGCTACTTATAAATGGGGTATATTGGGGTTATAAGTTATAACCCATTGATCCTAACCTCTTACAAAAACCTCCTGGTGACATCCAAGTGGGGGTTCGGCCGTCAGGTCCCCGTTTCAGAAAAAGTGTTACAATAAGCATCGTAAGCAAGTGAGTTCTGTGTGTTTTCAGCGTGAAGCAATTCCCGGAATATACCAGCGCAAATGAGCAAATGGATGCAAATGGACCAATGGATAGAAAAGAGAGTGATATATCCGGTTTGATCTTCTCTGGTTGGTGGTTTCAACCCATTTGAAAAATATTAGTCAAATTGGATCATTTCCCCACCCAAGTAGGGGTGAAAATAAAAAATATTTGAAACCACCGCCTAGTTCTTTACAGTACCAATACAGCATTTCGCCTTCATCCTTCGCTGATTGAGATGACAACTCGAAGACAGTTCAGAAAGGATTTTTACCATGCAGGTGGAACGCTAGAGACACGACCTGAACTTCCAGGAGCATCACTCAACGACGTGGCTTCCCCATCGTGACAAACGACTCTAGAAACAAATCCGGTTGTGATTGGTTCGGCTGCCCAGTCTTTCAAAAACTCCACTGATCCAAAAGCCTCTTCAAACAGCCACTCAAAAGCTGCAGGTTCCTGGTGTCTTCCCTTCATTTTAGTCATTTTTTTTCAAGCCAGTGCTGTAAGTGGCGCTAAAAATGTATCATAGATAAAACCAGTAGGCAATCTTGAAATCTACTCTATACATTCTCTCCAAAGGAAGCAACTTTCTGATCCAACAACCATCACTTCATAACATCCGTACATGGTGCAACACCCATGCTGGGCCCCGCCCGACCACAGCATTGGGAGCATCTGTCTTTATGGCCTGGAAGTTTAAGAGTTGGATTCCATGCACTGATGGGATCGAACCAAAAATCTCTGACACCGAACGGATGATCCCGAAAAAGCTCCACAAACACAGAATTACCTAAGCATTGCCCATGTTCCAATGGGGTGATTTTTTCGCCTGTTAGATCTCCAGTGATTTGCCATGGAATTTGCCATGCCAACAAAACCCTTTCAAACTCTGAAGAGATGTTTTTTTTAGGACATGAACTTGACTCCTTCCAATCCACAACACGCTTGTGGTCCTCCAGACATTCCAAGAGTCGTTGAGCCACTACGCCCATCTGGACTTTTTTTCTCTTTTCGGAATGGGTCTCTACACGTGACTCAGCAAACAGACTCATCATTTGTGAGGCTGCATGACTTAGTGCTGTCCCACAGTGAGTGGCATTCTGGAGATGCCGGAAGGTGAGTTGTGGTCAAAGAACTTCACTAAATTTTTGCATGACTTCGCCCTCACTGCACATGCCTCGGGGCCTTGCTCTCTGGCGGTCATGCATATCATGCATATCTTCCAAACGTTGGGAAATGCTACCATCGATCAGCACAGGGCATCGTGAGAATCACGGAGGATTCAAGCTTTCCATGTTTCAGTTTGAGTCCGAAGTCCGAAAGCCTTTCTGCCGCGAAAAAATTATACAAATGTAAATGAAGAAATTTCAAAGGTCTTTGCCCGCTCTACGTGCCCATTAGTACATGATCGGCTCAAGAAACTGTTCCATCTCTCGATGTGGCAGCAGGGAGGTTGCGGAACCAGTGTTCTACTATGATCTCCAATTCCTTATGGATCGATCATGACCTCCTTAGAATGGTCAAAACCTTAGTTATGATCTAAGAGAAATCAGACCCATAAGACTTCGATGGAGCATAGTTTCAAGTTGCCAACCTCGTCAGATGCTTGAAGGAGACAGGAATCCCCGCTGTTTACAAAGGGGACTTTCTAAACTCATCCCCAAGCGAATAGCGAAAATCCCGAAGCTAACATGAACCTTGTTCATCCGCAAACCAACTAGCATGTCATTTTGATGCACTGTTTTGGTCGTGTGTTTGAGCACTAAAGTTCATCTAAGCCTGCACGGTATTTTTGTTGACTCCCTCTGCATCATATTTCATCATTGCAACCTCCCTCGTTGTACTGTGAAACTCCAGCTTTAAATGCTGCACGGCCCTGCTTTGTGCTTTCAATGTCTATACGCTGGCCTCGCAAGGACACCATATGGAAACCCCCCAGGTGTCTAAAATTGAAAAGGAAGACAACAGCAACAGCAAATCTCGATTTTTTGGCTTCCTGTATAAGATTTATTCTGCTCCAGGTTGATCAGTGGTTTAGTGGTTTCATATGCAGCTCTCAAATGGAGACACAGACTATAACCAGATGGTCCAGAGGACAGGTTATGATGAGAAAGAACAAGAATTGTTTTGTCTAGTTTGCCGATTTTGATGTGCAAGTCATTTCTAGGCATGACTTGTGTGAAAACCATTCAATGGTGATCAAATCCTATGCCACAAGCGAGTCTCTTGGGCATTGCTATCTAGGATGCTTTCAACTAGACATATATCTAAAAGTCATGACTCTCGGCTTGGAAGGCTTAGCTGGACATCAAGAACACAAACATTATCATCATCATCATCATCATCATCATCATCATCATCATCATCATCATCATCGTCGCCATCGTCCTCCTCCTCCTCCTCCNTCATCATCATCATCATCATCATCGTCATCGTCATCGTCATCATCATCATCATCATCATCATCATCATCATCATCATCATCATCATCATCATCATCATCATCATCATCATCATCATCATCATCAACTACCCTGTCATTTTGAGGATTTTGGAGTTCTCTAGCTCCTCATTTAGGTAGGAAAATACATGGCTCCAAATCGCTCCCAAAAAATATCACAGGGTAGTCAACATCAGCAGCAATAGACTATAATGAATCATGAATGTATAAACTAGATATGGTTACTTTAGAAACTAAATATGATAATAGTATACAGTAGACTCAAAAGACTACCGGTATATGGTACAGGCTACTTTTTAACCATGATCATCCTGTCCATTTTCTTAAGCGCTTCACCTTAGAAGCCATGGTTCTCCCCGCCTCACATCGTGAGTTGCCCAGGGGCACCCGCAGCACCGGTCAAGAGGCCGTTGCGAATCTGAGCAGAGACCTCACCCCGTCAAGCACCGCTTTGAATCCGACGGATGATCCTCCAAGGATCACCCAGTAGTTAGGGTCACCGCCTATTTTTTAAGCCATGAATTTCGGCCATGCATGGAAGGGGTCCAAAGCAACCCCCCCCCAGGTCTTGGGGACAAAAACACGATCACCATGGTTCTTAACCACTGTATCATAACTGGGATGATCCTCCAAGTATTACACCGTTGATACTCTAAGAAGACCCTTCTCTAGGTTTCCAATATGAATTTCCACACTTCCAGGGGAACCCCCCAGGCCCTCAGGTGCCCATGGAACTCGGTTTTTTGGGGGGGATGTATCTGATATCTGAGAGCTGCATGGAGTTGCTATCCATCCAGAAAATGGTTGGTCTCAATGGCCCAATGGCGATGGGGTGCTCCAAACGAACTTGAAACCATGAGAGCAAAAATGACAAAAAAAAAAAACGCACTTTTCAGAGCAAGACCCATCCAATAACCAAACACCAAATCATAGGCATTTTGTTTTTGCCAGAAGTAATAGACACCAGAAATCAGAAGGCCGGCAAGGTGTCTGAATCCTACTTAAAAACATATGTGACAAGTTCAAGCCACAACAAAAACAGACAACGCCTTCACCCGGTTTCAGCCCGCCATGGGAAGGCAAACCTGCGGCCCAAGATGCATCTCCGACAGCTCCAGGACCGCTGGGGAGGAACACTGTGCTGGAACCTGACATCAATTCAAAGCTCTCAGACTCCATGAAGACTTACCCTCCAGGGAATTAACATATCCCACCTGGGGAAGTTCGGAAAATCATCTTCAAAATGCCATTTTTGGGGGGATATGTAAGTTCCCTGGAGGGTAATTTTCTTTAAGAAAAAGGCTTAATGGTTAACGGTCCTCAGTGTCCAATTTTCGGTGTCCAAATCAAAAACACCATGGGAATCCGTGAACCAACAGTGTCTGGATTTTGGTTGTGTCTAGTAAACTTGCCCACATTTTCAGGATCCAGAAACGATTGTTGGCTGCCACATCCCGCAAGGTCTCGAAATATTGCGTGATCCTCAGGCAATTCGGGGTCCCGATGTCCGGATGTCACGGAAACGCCTGGTGGGGAAACCGAAGATATGGGAAAGAAGCATTGCTGATTCACGACAGGATGTCCATTCCCAAGCTTAACCTCTCAACAGACCTGTACTCCACAAAGAAACCGTGCATACAGTAGTGCATATATACTATGCTTGACACCAAAAACCAGTGAGTTTCAACTTGTCGTGGACCCAGAGTTCTGGACGAATGTCCTTTTTTGGGATGTGACTTTGAGCAGCCCAACTCCTTCCCCCCCATACCTTCCCACGTTAATCGTCATAGGAGCAGGAGCAGCTCCGAAATCTTTTCCGTGGACAGGTGTTCCCCAGAGCCATGGGTGATGGAATCCCTGGCGCGACACCCAGGGAACACGATGAAGGCAGCTTAACTTGAGAGCGAACTTGCGTTGGTTTTTGTGGATGTGTCCAAATTACCAGTGTGCATCCATTCATCTATTTCCCATAGGATTCCCATGGGACTGTCAGGGGCGTATGGTATGTTTACCTACATACATTTGGTTGATTTTTAGGGACCAAATTAGTAGGGTTTTTACATACCGTTCGTCCCATGGGAATCCTATGGGATTGGATGATTTACTCTCCAATATGGAAGTCATTTTTGGAATCCATATGAACAAAGCCATCCCCAAGTCCCTAGTTGTTCAGGTGTTGAATCGTAGACACAAAGACCTCAAATACTTACACAGCTTCCGCCCCCACTCCGCACCGTTTTCTGGGATTCTGCCTGTCAAAGGGTGCTGCATGTTATGAGTGCATGAAACCATTTTCATCTTCATCAACCCAAAACTTCGAAAAGGTCAAAAGAGTCAAAAATCCTCAGATTTCACCCAAACCTCCAACCTATCACCCCCAAACCCCCCCAAAATTCCAACCATGAACCTTTCACCTCGTTTTGAGTCTAGTCTAGAAGTTCCCAACCATTTCCCAACCGACTCTCGGTACTTGGAGGATCATCCCAGTTAGTAAGTGGTTAATAACCATGGTTAGTAAGTCCCTTAATGAGGGTTGTTCCCCTTCCAAATGGCCTAAATGGCTTATAAATAGAGGTTACTAACCACTTACAAGTCCTGGGATGATCCTCCAAGTATAAACACACCCCATCCCCACCTAAGACCATCAATGATGGCCCGTCGTTGTCGTGCAATTCCTTCACCCTGGAGCTGCGCCGCATCGGCCTGGGCTTCTGCTGCTTTCACCACCTGACGGCTGAGGCTTCACCGGGGGCCGTTAGGATGCGGCATGTGAGATTTTCGTGAATCTTGAGCAATGTGTAGGTATGTGTTTGTTTCATATATATATATATAAATTATATACATACATTATGTAGGACACCTTTTTATAAACGTCGTTTCCCCCCCAAAAAAAAAGTGTAGGTAGCGACAATTGCTACTCAATGGAATCTCCTTGTCTTTCCAATGGAAGGGGTAGCATTCACAGGTGAATCCAGGACAACGGACCAGGGCCCCACGGTGACGCTATAAGATGACGCTACAGTCCCTCTTAGTAGTCGCATGACCAACCTGAAGTAAACTCCACGTTGGATTACAACAAACTTCTTGCTGGATCATCATGAACGACGACAACAATAAGCACAAGAACAAGAACAAGGAAAAGAACAACAACAACAACAACAACAACAACAACAACAACAACAACATCATCATCATCATCATCATCATCATCATCATCAAGAACCAACCAGCCACTCCCATCCTTCACCTGTCACCCAATCCTACCCTGTCATGCTCGTGCCAGTCATGTTCTTCCCTCCCATCCGAAAGCGTCGACTCTTCGGCGGCCTTGATTTTCTCAGCTTCGGCAGCCATCTGGGAAGCATCGCGCAAACGCTTCTGCTTATTGATCTCGTTCATGGAGGCAACCACCTGCGGTCGCGGAAAACCCAAGAAAACCCCCCCAAAAAAAAAATCGGGGGTGAATTGAGAATTTTTGGCCACAGAACAGTACGGGGGAGTACGTTCGCATCTTTTATCGATCTGACTGAATTGGATGATTCGTTGAAAATTTTCGGGGTGTCTTTGTGCTACTCCCAAATACTTTTCAAGACTGCACTCAAAAACTCATTCATGTGCCCAAAATTACCACCACAAGCCCCACTACTCAACCAACACCACCAAAAACACCTTTTCCCCCCACCATCTTTCCCTTTATATAATACTATCACACATCATTCCCCTTAATAACAGCTCCCAATTTTTCATCATCCCATCATCCTTCATCCCATCCTTCCCATCCCTACCACCGGGGGTCAGGTTCAGGGCCTCTGCATTGGGTGAAACCTCAGTAACCAAAGCTTTGTTGATGGCAAAGCCAAAAGCTGCCATCTCTGTTGACAGCTTCTTCTGCACCGCATCTGAAATGTCATCCTGGAAATGCGCGATTGGCGGGTTGTTGGAGTCAAATCAAGGAGCTTTGGGGAAGACAATGGGTAATAGATATCTTATCTGCTTATCTTTGAGTGTTAGACATGTGACATCTGTATTCTTGACATGTAAACTTTAGTAAACATACAAAGCATGAAAAATAAGTAATTGCAGTTCCATGTCCAGGTATTCAGTTGGTCTGGAACCGCAATCTGGACACAAATGCCACACCAAACCGCTTGCAGTTGGCATTCGACATGGCAAATTACTAATTACATCCATACTGACTTTGATGCCACCGACTGCCGCAAAAAAAAAAGACATGACGTGATTAATTATCAATTACATATAATATAATACACATATTTGATCGCATGCAGATACAGTGTAGATAGAAAATCCGTATGGTGAGCATATATGAAAAACACATTGGTGGATATACAGGCTCCCTGGCTCCCCTCCCAAACGTTGGTAAAAATCCAACCTTCTTCTCGAATGACTCGTCCAGGGTCATCTGAGGAATGAAGGAACCTCGGGTTCAAAATCACTTGCTTCCAATAGACCCCATTGATCATGACTCGACTGGTCAACCCAACCCTCCCAGAAAGTAGGGTTTAATAAGGCTTTGTCTAAGGGAAACCATTGGTTAATAGGGGGTTAATAAGGCCATGTTTTTGGGGGGGGGGTACGTTAGGGGGGGGAGTTGGTTGACCAGCCACAAGCATTGAACCGGTGGCCACCGGTTCATGTTTTTTGTTCATAGATTTACTTGACGGTTTGACCTGAAAATCCAAGAATCAGCTTGTGACAGGAATTCTGAATTCTCAACGGGTGGGGACTGAAGATATAGGCATACCACTAACATATTTGTTTTCCAAGCATGAGTGTTCAAAACTCTGGAGGATGTTTGCTGCCAGAAATTCCTTCCGAAACAGTGGAAGCTCGGGAGTTTTGGACCTACCCAAGCATACCCAAAACACCACTTTGTTTTCGAGCAACGCACCACATCTGCCACATAGGACTCAATCTGCGCATGCACGTTGTCCAGCTTGTACATGGCCTAAAGGGTCGTCATGACACAACTCGGACATGAATTCAATGCGTTCCTTGTCCCTGAACAGGTTTGAAGAAACCCGAGCACATATATAGATTTGGACATATGTATGTGTATATATATATATGTATGGTATATATAAATGCACATGACATACATCATCAAATCATATAGTGCACGGTGTTGGCAAAAGGACATCCACTTTTTCACCTGACGGTGGAGACACATTTCCAGTGCACACACAATGATATAGTCTATGTATACTATATATGTACTATGTATGTGGGTGTTGATGTTTCCCTTAGGGCATCACCACTTTACACATCATTTTTAACGAGGTCGCAACTCAGGTCGCGTAAACTACTCCGAGATTCATAATGGACAGACTCACTGATGAAGGTGAGTCCATCCCTCTACTGGGTACGGCACATATAACACCCAACGTCTCTTTGATCCAATTTTGCTTCAAAAATAATTTATGAATTTACTGCATCTGAAATAGAAATGGTAATCTCGATAACATGCCGCCAAACGGAAAAAATCATATAGGAACACAACGTGAGGAAGTCATTTTTTGCCATGCAAAATTGTCCTCGCCAACTTGATAGAAAGCCCCTGACCCTGATCCTGACCTTGCTCCTGAAATTCAGATTTTTACTAAGGGCCCACAGAACTGGATAGTCTCTAGTAAGACGTGTCACACCCTCTAAAATTACACCCCTGAAGATTAACATTTTGTACATAATCATGGAGGTTTGGAAGATCATGTTCCTTTCTTTTCATGGGTGATGGCTGTAGGTTCCAGCCGTTAATCTTCCAGAGTGTAACAATTTGAACTTGAAGTCATGGAGGTTCAGATGGTTCAGATGATTTTTCCTTTTCAATTAAAGGTGATTTTTTAGGGTCCAAGCCGTTAAATTTGCCCGAGATGTAGTATACTGCTTACCCCCCCGGAAAAACATGGTTAGAAGAAGATCCATCTCCTTTTAAAAGGGTCCCTGAAACAGGGGGACATTCCTTCATTTTCCAGGGGTTTTCGGGGCCTAGTCATTATCTCTCCAGCATGGAGAACTAATATGGAACCCAAAACTGAAGGAGATTTTCAGGTGATTTCCTTTTCAGTTAGGTGAATTTTTGGCTTCCAGCCGTGAAAAAATTTGCCAGGGTGTAGTATCAACAGCATGGAGAAATGAACCCATCTAATCTAGTTGTTGGTTTCAACCCATCTGAAAAATATCAGTCCAAATGGGAATCTTCCCCAAATAGGGGTGAAAATGAAAAATCTTTGACAAAACCAACCAGAAAACTATGCTAAGTTTATCAACAAAAAAAATATCCAAATAGCCCAAGAAAAGCCCTATATTGGAAACCGCCGCCTAGTAATCTAATTCCAAACTTCCAAGCTACGAGCTCTGTGAACTCGGGCATCACGGATTGCTGCACGGCCACCTTGACGTGGACGAAGACGTTGTCCTGGTGAGGAAACATCCACCCACCCGGGTAGACAACTTCCTCACCCCTACGTGGGGATGTCCCAGGAATTTAGGATCAATGGTGAGTAACTGGGTTATAACCTGCTTAAAAATGGGATATATGGTAGTTTTCATGGGTGGTACTTGGGGGATTATCCCAGTTATATAGTTTCAGAATTAATGCCACCCCTAAGCCATGAAAGGGCCAATTGGAAGGGGTCCAACAACCCGATCCTTAGGGGACTTACAATCGCCATTTGCTAACTACTTACAAGTCATGGGATGATCCTCCAAGTATACACCAACCTAGTAGAAGATCATCTCCAGACATAGTTAGATTTCAAATTTCATGAGTCAAAAAAGCTAAGCATCCAAAAGTTTCTAAAGGTTTGCCATGGTTTTCCAGATTTCTAAGTTTCCAGTGTTCATATGTTTTAATAGGTAGATTACACTACCAGTTACAAGTTCCTGGGGTCAGATGATTTTCCAGGCCACCATCCAACCATCCAACCATCTAACCATCTTTATGGTCCCCGCATGATGTCCCTCGTCCTTGGTCTTGGTGGAAACGCTCACCATGTTCTGCTCCGTTCGGGAGGTGATGGAACGGAAGGAGACACAGGCACCACAGCAATCAAAACCCACGGTGGCTAGACCGGGCTTCAACATATGCGAAAACTTGCCAAACTTCTCCACCGCAAAGTACCTCATCGCTGGTGAAAAAATCCAGATTTATATACCCCTCCCCCCCATAAGCCTGAAAAGGTAGCCGGAAACTGAGTAGGGAAAGGATCTGTCTTCCAATCACCATTTTTTCGGAGAAACTTCGGGGGTGTAGAGGAAACTGAAGTGGAAAGTCGTCAATGTCATCATTAGTGCATGTCTTCCGGTGAGATTGATTTCCTAAGACAACGGAGCGGTGCCGTTTGGCACACATTATTTTTCCCATCCAAATGGGTGTTGAAATGCTAGGGTTTGAAAAACTACGCGTTGTTTGCCTTTCCCAGGTCACCAAAAAAGGCAAACATATCCTCTATCCATCATAGAATTGGCACATCATCTAAGAGTATCTTGAGGCGAAGGCCATTGAAGCAATAAAGAGATCCAAGTTTCTTCTAAGCAAGCTTGGTTGTTCGTTTGTTTCTTATCTTTTCAATGATAGTGATCCTAGGGTGCAGTGATCCATGCCCGGTGGCAACGAACAGAAGTTCATGTCTAGCTGGTGGGTCTGGCTGGGTCTGGAATGACACAACAACCAACAATGAATTCTTATGGTAGTCCTGGTCAAATTATGATGCTCCCATCTGAAAAACCTGAACAACGGCAAAACTCTTGATATTCCAAACTTTTCGCATGTAAACCATCATGATCCCAGGCATTTCATCACAGCTCATGACAAAATTCTGTTGGTGTTCAGCCCAAGGTACTTATCCTGGGGGACTGTGACCATGCAATTTGTGCATGGCAAACATCCTCTCTCGACTTGCTGCATGACAATCAGCGAGGTTGTTTTAACGATCTAACAAAACGGAGGCTTGAACAATGGCTGCAGCAAGTGACGCTTTCGTGACCACTTTCGTTGAAAATTTTAAAGGGGGACAAAATCTCCAAAGAAAAGAACCCTGCAAAGAACATGATTCTGAGCATGTTTGTTCCTAAAGTGTCTTTCAAGTTAGCGGACTCCACTCCCTACAAGTTCACGTGGATACTATGGAAGCAGTGATACCTTCCTGAAGTTGCATGGCTCATGCCTGCGGCTCACGGTGGAAATGGCTCACACGATAGCCTGCACACAAGAAAACCGGTGGGTGGATTTTTCCACATAGCTGTACCGGTACATCTATCAGCTGTTAAGGTCACCTTTTCCAAAGAATATACTTGGCAAAGGATAAAAAAAACGTTCAACGATGCTTTCCATTAAAAGGAGATCATTTGAGAAAAAGCCACCAGTTTCGGCACTCAAATCCGCTGATGGCCCCACCCAACCAGGCCCAATCGCACCTAGCGATGAAAGGGTGCCACGGAATTGACGCAAAGGCACCTAGTGCTGGTTGGCGAAAGTCTCGTTGTGCAGCGGTGAATTCTAGCTTCAACCCCTTTGAAAAATATTACACCCCGGAAATCTAACATAGATACCAAGAATTGCCATCAAAAACAGGGAGATACCTTTTCCTTTCGGCCCATCATTTTGGGGCCCTCCATGTTAGTTTTCAGTTCTTTTTCGTCAAATTGGACCATCGGACTCCCAGGGAGACAGGGATTTTAAAACAAAAAAAAAATTGGGTTGCCACCGATCCCTAGGATTCGTTCGTTGTGAAAAAAATCCCAAACCAACTAGCAACTTACCAAGCCCCAAAGTGTTGGTTAAGATCCATGGTTCCTACTGTTGATGGAAAAAATCTGAAGCGCCATATTGAGCAGCTTCCTTTTCACTTCAGCCGCAAAAAAAACTCCGAGAAAAAAAAACTCGGAAAAAAGTTTCCCCGGTTTAAGCCTGATTCACCTTCAAGGATTTGCAAAGGTTCGGCAACTTGTAGAACAAGGCCTCGAGATCTTTTGAAACTCGCTTCGCACACGGACAGGGACAAGGTCGCTGTTGGGAACTCTGTGATGCACTGAATGGTTCCAAAAAAAAGGTGGCCTTCTCTTGTAATTTCAAGGGCCACCCTGGTTGCTTGTTGAAAGCAGTTTTTTTCTCCAGCACACACTTTTTCGGAGGAAACAACCAAAATCTCCGCCACATCATTGTTTCACCCCATCGCCAGCAGTTTTTCCAACAACCCATCGCCAGCTTCTTTTTTTGCTGTTTGCCGTTCGCGCGGCTTCTTGTTGGGAATATGTAGGGGGAAGCTTGAAAGAGGAAAGAAGATGTGGCCAAATGGCTCAAAAAACGCCCCAAAACCCAACAGCTCCTCCTAGATAAATGTTGCTGGGAAGAATTTGTGTTGCTGATTTTCTTGCCATCTTCAGGAGCTTTGGTTTGTTTTGGGGGTGTGAATCTTAGGTCCAGGAAACAAAGGTGATCTTTTTATCGCAACTTTTGTCGCATCGTTTTTTGAGCCGTTGTCACCTACCATCACCTACCTAGCGCTTCAGGTTTCTCATCAAAAGTCCAGCTGTCCCACATCATCTCTGGGGCCACTTTCTGGACGAACTCAGGAGGGATCATGCGGCCGGTGATTCGAGGAAAATGTTCATCACCAAAATGGCATGGGATTTGTGGTGTTGATGGGAATTACCATGGTTACGCTGATCTTGAAAAAACATCTTATCTGGATTATCTGGGTGAACTATCATATTGGCAATATCACAAGGTCATTTTGGAGAGGGTTCGCAACGGAGCTATCATTAATCAACCCGGATCTTTTCAAACAGGACCCTGATGCACCCAAAGCACTACACCCATCAAATTGAACGACCAGATACTTTTCAGCTTGCAAAAAAACATTTCATGGGTCCCATGACCAAATTCATACTACTATAGTATACCATATATATATATATATACATATCATGATATTCTTAATCATATAGTTTGATATAAGCTTCGGATTGTAACAAATTGTAACATCAATAACATCACTGAAAATATGACTTATCTACAATTGCTGAACCGAGTCGCTGAAGGCTTGAAACCTCATCAGTTCCTGATTGGTGACGGTCATGGAGGACCTGCATGGTTCAGCACAGCGCTTGCTGCCAAAATGTTCATCAGTAAAATGGAGGAATCCTCACCTATGTAAGCTGTATGGATATGGGTTTTTGTAAGGGAAACCCCACCCCCAAAACAGCCTTTTCAGGTACAGTACCTCCATTTTTGGTACCTCTAACTTTGGTGAAATATTTTGGAGTATGGCCCCACTGACACTCGAAAGTAAAGGTCACTTGTTGGTAGATAGATTTTGGCATCCCAAAACATGATCACCAAGTGTGATCATTGGAAGAATTCTATACCCAATCACTATGATAGTGTATACTTGACCTGATTGAATCCTGTACTATCGTGATTAAAAAATAACAACTTTTTGTTTTTTTCAGTTTTTAACTTCATGGATGGTATTTTTCGTGTTTTTTCCAAGTTTGGGTGTTACTTTTCTTTGGAAAAAGAATTATGTTTTTTTTTTAACGGAACGCCCAAACCACCACCAGCCGCCGAAGCGGCAAACCTGCCTGACATCAGCCGGATGGATCGGATCTTGGAGATCTCGGATCGGGCCTCGGCGGCGGCGCTTCTGGCTGCGGTTTGACATCACGGGAGCTCCCAGCGAGAAGCATCTTGAAAAATGTGTGATTTGTATATATATATATATATATATACGTATATATATCTAAAGTATCCATGATTCCCTGATTATAACCACTTGCAACTGGAATAAATAGGGTATCAGCATCTATGACCAGCTTGCAACTAACTAGCCCTCGCTGTTGGATGGCAACTCCCCACGATTCCGTTTTAAATTGTCCCTAGGGCATCAGGCATCAGGTTATGTTTTGTACCTTTGCTAAGGCAAATGAAGACCTTTATCAAAGATGTACAGCTCAACCAACTGGACTTGGAGACAGCTCACTTTCGAAACAGAACCATCTAGTCTGGTTAGTGGTTGAACCCACCCATTTGAAAAATTTGCTCGTCAAATTGGATCATTTTCCCAGGTAAGGGTGAAAATTCCAAAAATATTTGAAACCAGCACCTAGTAGATGATTGAAAAATTCACAATCTTTTTTCCCACTCCGTAAAACTAACAGCAAGTTTGCCCCTGAAAATAGGCCTGTTGCCCCAAAAGGAAACTAATTAGTCTTTCAACCATCCATTTTCAGGGGCGAAAATGTTAGTTTCAGGGAGGGTATATTGCCTCATATTATTCCCGGAGTTGGCATAAGGTTTTTGAAGCACCACCGCCATCTACAGGACGACACCGACACCGACTAGGCCAACACCAACACCAACCACAACCAACCACAACCAACAGGTCACCAAACAAGATTTTTACATCTTTCAAGTGGCAGCTGGGGCTTTCAGATATTGACATGCGTAGAACGTCCAGCTTCTGAGAAATCTTCATACCTTCAAAAGGTGAAAATATCAGAGTGAATCAGGGCGTGCCCGACTCTCATCCAAGTACCGGGGATGCTTATGCTACAGGGAAGTGGAACTCTGTTGGTATCAAACGACTAAAGGCTGGGGCGGCTCAGCAATCAACGTTACGTAGTACCCAAGGTGGACCTATATGTTTTTCTAGGAAATGCCATTTTTTGCAAAGCATTTTTTGGATGTTCATCTCAAAAAAATTTGCCGGAGTTTTTGGTGGGGAGGCTGATCTCTAGATCATAAATGGGTGTTTCCAAAAATAGGGGTACCCCAAAATAGATGGTTTATAATGGAAAACCCTATTAAAAATGGATGATTTGGGGGTGTTTCCCTATTTTTGGAAACACCCAAATAGGGGAACCTTGGCCTGCAGCTTCTGATCACCCCTTTTTCACAGAACCGCCTTCTTCCTCTGGGAGGACGAAGCGGACCACCACCGCGCAGCTGCGGCGACGAGAGTTAGCACAGCACTCGGTAAAGCATGGAGGACTCAATGCCATTGCACCCATGGCGGCTGAAATTCCTTCTCTAGGCAGATGTGACCGGATCCCAGACCCTTCAGCTCGCAGCTCGAAAATTTCAAAAAACTTTCTGAAAGTGATAAGTGATAGGATTTTTCATCTGAAAAATCGTCGTTGATTGATTATCTATGATTAAAAACAAGTCGCCCTTGGGGTAGAAATCCTTAGGAAGAGGGCCCTCAAAGCTCAAGATTCATTTCATTCTTACACTGCCCATTTCCCCATTTCAACTCAGGAGCAAGTCCTGGAAGTTTCTTGCGGCTACGGACGCACAGAGGACATGATTCTTTGGAATATTCCAAAGGCACACCGAAAACTCACAAACTATACTTCTTCCGAAATCCAACCATTTTTTGTCAGATTCGGTGAAATTCGAGAGGTCACGAGTCTGAACACTAGGACCTATGATTCACATGGATGGGACGTTGGGTTGAAACAAATGTCAATTCTTGAGTCGTCACAGCCAAAAAAGAAGGATATGGATGTTTCCGAAAATAGTGGTACCCCCGAAATAATCCATTTTAATAGGGTTTTCCATTATAAACCATCCATTTTGGGGTACCCCTATTTTCGGAAACACCTATATCTGATACCAGTTCCCCCATCTTTCACTCTTCCACCCTTGTAGCTCGCTCAGGTTTCCCCACGTCATCATTTTCTTCGCTCATGGCAGTCAACAGCCCTGTGATTTTTTTCCAGCCTTAGTAAAAGATGGCTACATCATGCTGAATCACCAATCACAGCTATATTTGCAGTAAACATTGGCGTGATTTCCATTTAATCCCCAGCCAACATCCCTCACTGCTTACCTTATTTCCTGGTGGAGTGACATACTCTCACTTTAGACTGCGCTTTTTTACCATGAATTAGGAGAGTAGAATAGTAAGAAATCCATTGTTCACCGCTGGTTTTAGATGATCGCCCCACAAATTTGGAGCACTGCCGGCTCCCTTTTTTCTCCTGAGAAGACGGAGTTCTCACATAAATTGGGCAAGTCACCCAACTAAAGGGAAACAACTAAGTCTTTCTATCTTTCCACCAAAACTTCCAGCTCTTTGATACCCAAATGCATATTTTCGTCAACTTGAGAAAGAGAGAAACAGTTGACTGGACTTTTTGACATCTTTGGGTCATCGGGTCATCACAATTCTCATCGTTAAGTCTTTTTTTCCTCAGCCTCATCATATTCATTGTTACCTTTATTGTCATCTTATTCACTGCCCATCATGAAGTTGCCCAAAAAATGTCCATTGTAAAGTTGCCCATTGTCATCCCAAAAAAAAGTTGCCCAGAAATAAACTCCTATGTAGCCATAAGTTGTCCATCATCAGTAAATGAATAAGGCCGTATCAAGGTGTCATTGTTTTTCAAAATAGCACAGGCTATAATTTCTATCTAGTGAGAAACCCATTTCAGTGGAGACGTGTCCTCTCCACAAAGGTTGCTAAGTTGTTGATACGCAACTACTTTTGGAATCTGGGCAAATTTGTATAATTCCTAAACCTGCATGTTTCGGGCATTTTGGGGGGGAAAATTCAAGATTCCCTTACTTTTCACCACCATTTGGGTGTCAATCTTGCTTCAAGTCCTCGAAAAAGAGCCAAGTCTTAGTCGCGGAAAAAAACCAAGGTACTGGTGACTCCTGGAAGCATTGGCATGTTTTCAGCAGCACAAGCCTCGGGTCGAAAACACCATGTTTTCGACGAAGGGACCCAAGGGACTTCCTACAAAAGGGCCAGAAATGAGGATTTCATTGCCGGCCATAGGGGAGACCAATGGGTTTTCACAAAGCCAAGTCAAAAGGTCCCTAAAAACGGTTCGTCCATACTGTTGATGGTTTAGAAATCCGGTACATAACCACCCTGGGATTCATAAAAAAAACCCGTCCGGAATTAATGGGAAATTGATGATTGATAAGCTACCAATCAAACCTCAACTCGTGAGGATGTCTGAAAAATCAAGAAAATCTCATCTTCACGGATTCCATCAAAAAAAATAAATGGGACCAAATCATGACCAAATCCCAACGGACTCCTGAGGTACTAGAGCTATCAGATACCTCAGGTTGAACCCCGGTCCGTTTCAGTGGGTCCGAATGTTGGTGATTTCTTGGAATGATCCTTCTCATGAGAACTCCAAAATACCCCACCCTAATTAACCCCCCTCCCCTGCCACTTGCTTATTCCCACCTTATTTTCGAAAGTCACCAAGAATCAACAAAAAGACAAAAATCAAAAAAAAGAATCACCTGGATTTTTCCTTTTCACCTGGATTTTTTCATGATTCATTGGATTCATTCGGTGACTTTGAAAGCATTGATGATTTATTTTTGTTGAAACCTTTGATTTTTCAATTCGGTCAAGAGCTTCGAACCTGGAGGCATCGCTGAAGGAAGTCACGGTCGTACATCGGACCCGCATGGAATGGACCTGCATTTTTTGGGCGATGTTTGAACGGATTTCCGGAAAACGTCCAAATCCCCCGTCTTTTTTGCATAGAAAAAAGTTTCCCGGATCAATAGAAAAAGTGACATTTTTTCGAAGGAAATCTCAAAAACAAAAAAAAACGCCAAATGCCACGCGGCCCGCGTGGTTTTGAGCGACTTTTTCTCTAAATGGATTCATACGAAAATCGTAGCTCTCGGGGTTGAAATCGCTTCTTTTACCTATTGGGAAAATTTCAGGGTTTTTTTCGCATTTTTGTCGACTTTTTTCGACTCAGGGACAGGAAAACCTGAATCCCCCAAGCCCTTTGGGGATTCAAAAAACCACACCGAAGGAAACCGAAGTTTCTACCAAACAACAAGGGTGGCACCTCCAACTTTCATGCGGCCCTTGCACCTGAGTTGGAAGGTTTGAAAGCTTGTGGTTATTACTTGACACCTGCTATCTCTTCAGGGGACCACTTGGAGGACCAACCCCCAATCATAAGCCATATAGCCCATTTGGGAGGGGAATAACCCTACTTAGGGGATTATTGACCACTTGCTAAATGGGATGATCCTCCAAGTATATGTTGTTGTTCTAGTGGGTGTACACTCCCTTCAACAGCTACGTCAGCAATTCGAGTGAAAATCGATGGTTTGGGGTGCGTCCCACGATTTCCAGAAACAGTGAAGCAAGGCTTCCAATCCCCGAATTCGAATGAGTTTTGTGATCGTCATCAAGATGGCTTCTAAAGCCTCTTGGCTTGCAACAGAAGGTTTGTCAAACACATCTGCACTATGTGGAATTTTCCCTATTCAATTCTCCAGCAATGTGAATGGTTCAACTCAGGGTTCCATATATTAGTCATTTCAGGAAAAATCCTGAAATGATCCATGGGATTTTCAATCCTGCCAATTTTGCAAGCCATGAAGAATCCACGATGACTCTCATCCACTTTTCGTTGAAACCATGACCGTTCATGTGAAAACTACACGCGATTGACTTAGGCTCGACCCAATGCTAGATGGTTTCAAGATGAAGCGAATTTCATTGTAAATGAATCCGGATGAAAAAAACATCTCACGGAACATCACAAACATCACAAACCACAAACGTTGTAACGTTGCATATGCAATTCTGCAAAAAATCACTTCCAATTGAAAGATGTTTCCCCCTTTTAAATTGGATTGAAAAATAAAAAATTACCCCAAAAAACGATGGTGAACAACTATGTGTTATGTCCTCGAAATTAGACACTACCCTCCAAGGTTCCCCCAAAAAATAACGGGGGTGAAGCAACAATTCTGAAAAAACGGGGGTGAAGCAACCTGTCCCCCAGACATTGTGCCGCTGTGACTCCCCACTCTGGACACTCGCTCCCAGGACTAGTTACCTTGGCCAGGCGATACTTCTCCTGTGACGGGACCCGCGGACACCCACGGATACCCCCCCCCCAAATTTTCACCCTGGGAAAATAATGGGATTTCTGTATGAAATTCGCAAAGGCTCCCCACCATTTTTTCCGGAAACTGGCAGAAAAGGAAATAAAACCAGTTGTTTTTTAGAGGTATTTTGGAGATTCAAAACTCATTGGATTGGCATTTTCAAAAGTATACCGTTGGATTGGAGAAGTCAAAAAACCATGCGTTCCCTTTGGCAACATACATGGATGTGGTGATGTTTTCCTTCTCGAAAGTGTCAGGAAAGATGATGAAAGTGAACAACATCTCCATGAAAACAACATAAGTCATCCCATTTGTGTATGCAACCATGACATCAAATCCAAATATCACAACGGCCCCAAACCCAAACGACTGAAACGTTTCAGTGCGGTGACCGACTTCTCCTTACCCTCCTCAACCTCACCAAATTTCTGCACAAAGAAGCTATCGCATTGCACACACCTTTAGTGCTCACTGCGTGACACTTGAAAACGTGCCAAAATTAATGGCAGGCACAGAAAGCTGCATTGTGCATCTGATACAGACTATTTAAAAATCCTACACACACACACACATTATAGATACAGTATTATATATACACATACCGACCTGTTATGGCACAAAGGCAAACACTGACACAAAGACATGCATCCATTTTTCGCTGCAGTCTGACAAGGAAGCCCCTGACTGGTGCACGACAGCAGTCTTGGATGCATGTCGCCTTAGATGGCCAGCGTTTGGTCATAAGACCCTTACTTGGAGGATGGGCTCCCACTTAGTAAGTAGTTAGGATCACCCCCATTTATAAGCCATGAATTTCGGCCATGAATGGAAGGGGTCCCACAACCCCAGGTTTTGGGGTCTTACAATCACCATGGTTGCTTACTACTTACAAGTCATGGGATGATCCTCCAAGTAGCCACAGTGTCTCAGGATTCCCGGGGGGGGCCTTAAGTTACACTCCCTAAAACTAACGTCGCAAGTAAAAGCCCCTGAAAATAAGCCGTTTTTTTGCCCAAGTGGAAAGAAACGAAAACTCGTCTGAACCAACCATCCATTTTTCAGGTGCAAACTTGCTGAAGGTCATTGATGTGGATTTTGGGTTTTTGGAGCATCCCTAGCCTTGAAAAAATCTCCAACTCATGTATATATCATTTTAAAAAAATCAACGAATATCTCCATCCATCGGGGGGAATGTTTGTCAGGCACTTCGTCAAAACCATAGGGAATTGCTTCTCATATGGGTACAGTACTCATCTCGGGGTGGGAGTCATTTTCACATCTCGTGGTTACCCTGTGGGCCCGCAGGCCATTTTCCAGGCTTCCTAACTTACTTAGTCAATGAAAGTCACTGGTAACCAGGATTTAGCTGTGAAAAAAACCATGGATCCGAAGTCTCTTCACCAAAAATACTGGCGCTTCCCAAGGTTCAAGTGGGTTTCCCAAAAAAATCGGAAGAAATCCTACACCTGGAAATGTAACTGGCATGGCATAGACCACAGATCGCGGTCCCATGAGTTACACAAACTGGTAAGTTGAGCCCTGGAAAGTTCCCCTACTTAACCTTTAGGCCACAAGCAAAGCGACTCGAAGGTTTTGAAAACTCAATTTCCAACAGAACCTGGAAAGAGTTATTCAAAACTGTAGAGGCATTTTCCACATCAATCAACCACACATGTTAACCTGAAAACATGTGAAAAGTCTACCTTCAACCCATTCCGCACCAGGACAAACCCAAAACTACAGATTATCCGATATCAATACCTGGCCCATGTCGCGGTACCTGGTACCGTTCAACGGCGGGTTTCACCTTCAATATTCCCAGCTCGACCCTTGACTTCATACCATCATAAATTGATTCTTCCAAGCCATCAGTCTGCGTGAAAATTTATTCCTCTTTTCCAATTTCCCATTACATAATGTTTATGCAGGATGTTTATCCCTTCATGTTTGTGAAAACAGGATCTGTATGATTATGACGTTTTACAAAGTATGAAACAGGATGCTTATGTAAAACATCTTTGTGCAAAATACTTATTGTACATCTTGTTTCTATTTCTCACCAAACAAATCATGTAAAGATGTTCTGTTTTGAACACAAATCCGGTGGTTTCCCCTTCCATCCAGCCTCAAAATTTTCCCCATGTTTTTTTCCTTGGGAAAAAAAAAGGGGGGCCCAAAAAAAGATGACTCGTTCCGGGGAAATCCGTTTCCCCCCCCCCCCCGCAGGTTGCAGGGATTCGAAACGAAAACGCCGAAAAAGCCAAGACACTTGGCTCTTTGAGGCGAATCAAACACACGCACAAAGAGTCTGACCTTTTGGATGAGTCGTGAGTTGGGGGGTTTGCAACTCCAACTCCTAAAATGGTGGGTGGGGAAACCCCCCAACAAACCCATGGGGTTTTTCCGATTTAAAAAATGATTTTTGCGCTTTTGGGGTGTGAAATGGAGGGTATACCCCACCATTTAAGGAAAAACACCCTAAATTGGCCACGATGGCCTGATACTGACTCCCTGAAACGAACGTCGCAAGTAAGGTTGCCTCTGAAAATAAGCAATTTGCCCCAAAAGGAAACGAAATCGTATGAACCAACCATCCATTTTCAGGTGCGAAAATGCTGTTAGTTTCGGGGAGGAGAACGAGTCCAGACTTTCACCAAACGAGAATTTGGCCCGGATGTGATAAATTCCCTGTAAATCAAAACAAGAAATGTCCAGTTGTGATTATAGCCATTTGATGTTACTAATTACTAACTACACTTGCTTTTTTTGGTTGTGGTGCCCCTGGTAGAAAACTGAGAAAAGTTCAAAAAGCTACAAGGTGGGGCCCCTAGCAGTTATAAATGGAGTTATAACCCCTATAAATGGCCTTATACATGGCTAACTGTTCTTATAACCCTAGTTATAAGAGTTATAAACCCAGTTATAACTCGTAGGGGGCCCACCTTGTACAGTACAGTAACAGGTCCTTCAGAACCTTCGTACTTATATAGTGAAATCGAATGCAAACCCACAGCAATCACACCAATAATAAGTGAGTATCAGGATATTTCCATTGAATCAACCCTTGTGGTGAAGCTCATTGTCACATTGTAGACTTCCTGGAACTCATGACGTTCTTCCACATGCAGAAACCACATGCAGAACACGGCGATTTCCGAGCTGATGTCAATGATGAGTTGAACTTGTAAAAAAAGGGGAAGAGTCAACCAGTTCAACTGCTTTGTGAAAGAGACAAAAAAACTTCAGAGCAAAAAATTACTTGAACTGTATTTTTATACTACCCTTTTACAAAACTTCGGATCAATGGTGTATTTAACTCAAGGGATACTTTATCAATAAAAAACACCTTGAGGTTTCAAGAGTTGGAATCTCAAAGTCATTTGAGCAAAACTTCCCCTTGATCCCTGGTTCTTTAATGACAGGATCCTTTTTTTTGGTTTATGAAATAGTCCCCTAAACAACCTGGGTGGGATTTCATCCCTCAACTAATTCCCTACACATCCCCAGGGGCCATTTTTTTTCATGGCTCAAGTGGTTCTCGTTTTGGTTCCAATTCCAGTTCCAAAGCGAAGACGCCGAGCATGTTCCAAAGCGCAAAAAAAAGAGTTGTCACCTACTGATGATCGTAGTGATGGAAAAAACACGCCACAGCCACTCATGATGAATATATTGGGGATATAACGATATAACTCACTGAAACTGAAACGAAAACATGGCACTCTGAAAATAACCGCTGTGGAAAAGGAGATATTCCTATTGGAAACCATCATTTTTCGTGGCTATGTTAGTTTTAGGGAGTGTAACTCACTGAACCATACAGTAGTGCATTGGTTGTATGATTCAACTTGGTGACCTATTTGTATTGGCTGTAGTATAACCCCACTACTTACTTACTGCCTTTGACGTTTCTCTAACCAACAGTTATACTTCCAACCATTGATCCACCCAAATCATCTAAATCTCCTCGTCGCTGCATCCCTGAGTCCGACGACATAGAAATCAATGGAAACACAAAGCATAGGTATCACCTGAGCAATAAAAAAACCTTGGTTGTTGTTTCGGGAATTTGTTGGGGATGAAATCCGACCCCGTTATGTAGGGATTATTTCATAAGCCCAAAAAAAGGATCCCGTCATTAAAGAACCAGGAATCAATGGAAAGTATCCGAGGGTTCTTTTCGTGGCTCACCTGATCTGAACAGAACCAATCCCGGATGATCCTTGGCTTTTCAAGAAAAGGCTGTTTCAAAGGAGCATTCTCCAATCATCCCCAAGCTTAAAACGACCAATCGGTGTTGGTGGTGGTTGTTGTTGATGATGATGATGATGATGATGATGTTGTTGTTGTCGTTGTTGTTGTCGTTCTTGACAGTGGTTGGTAAAAAACGGCGAGTGTTGTTTTGAGATGCTGTTTTGCTTCCAGGAAATCCATTCTCTCGTGAGCTTGGGGGCAACTTTCCTTCCACCAGACCTGTATGGCAATTATCTCATGAAGGACATGCTTTGAGGGCCAGTGATTCCTTTCCATTTGCTTTTTCACAAGCCCCCTATGAAACCAAACAGGATACACCCCCCGAAAATTTTAACATGTGTTCGCCCCTGAAAAATGACGATTCGAAAGTTTGAGCTTCCTTTTTGGGATTACCTATTTGTTAGGGGCTATCTGAAAATGTCCGGGATATCTCCACACACCCAAAATCAAAAACAAGAAATCCAAACCCCAATGCCTCTCGTCCACATCTGGCCCCAGCCGTGGCGAAAGAGTGTAGGACCTAAATCACCAGTCAGCAGGAAATCACGGACCTCCCCTACCATCACTGTTGCTTCACCTGAATTTTCAGAAGCAAGAAAGTCAAAGAAACCCTGCAGGGAACGATCACATATGCCCATCCCACCTTGGGAAGTTCGGAAAATCATCGACTCAAAAGTGACGACTTTAATGGGATATGCGATCGTTCCCAGGAGGGTATGTATACTATATAATTGCAGTACTGCAATCCATGTGATTCAAGGTAAGTGACCTTTTGATCACCTAGTTGGGAGGTAACCTTTGAAAGGGTCACGTTTTAACCATCCCCAAAAAAAGGCAGTAAAGAATTGCTAGGATATGTATTTGTTTTCCTGCAGTATTTTAAAAAACTAGAGTATATCATGTGCAAACTATTTTTTCCAACCATTCTCCTATATTTGTTTGTGGGACAAGTAAGCTTGATAAGTGCTGTTTTTTGATGTTTTTCGTGAATTCCGACGTTGGGAGTGATTCGAGTTCGGACGTTGACATTGACATGATCCCTCCATCAATTTTTCTAGGGAGTTTGGTACACAACCAGATGCTATGCTGAAACGCTTCCAGCCGTCATCCCTTTTTTGGAGCTTTCAAACTGCATGGATGAAGGAAAAATGCGTTTTAATCTTCTGGCTGTCAGATAAAATCCCTTCATGGAGAACATCCCAACCTTGAACTTGAGGAAAAAAAAGGTCCATGGCAGCATGGCCCAAAAAGAAGATGCCCCCCTTTTTTCTACACTTGAGTGATTTTTTCAGGTTGGTATGTCCGAAAGTCGCGGGGAGTTGTTGGAAGTCAAGAATTTGCGAATGTCAAATTTCCTATGGCTCCGCACCAAACGCAAGGCCATCTCATGGACCTTCGGTTCGCATGGATCTGGGAATGGGATGATCACACCCCCGAAAACGAACGGCTGGAGGACCCCCAAAATGATGGTTGCGAAATGGTGATTCTTTTAAAAAAAGATGGCCATTTTTTGGTATCAATTCGTTAAATTTCTGGGATGTAGATTTGTTGTGCTGAGATCTCAATTTTTGTTCTTTTCGATGGATACTAATCCTTGCTTCGCCTTCGTTGAAAAAAAACAATATGGGTATCTCATACAGCCCGCACCGGTGTCAAATTGCTCAATAACAGTAACATCACTCATATTGATAGCAAGTAAGAGACCAATTTTTTGGCCAAATGCTTAAAGTTTCTATTTAAGGATGCTTGGGGCAGTTTCCTTTTCGACCTTCTTTTGGATCCTACCTCTGGGGTTGTTTCAGAAGTGCACAAACTGGAAGCCCGAGGCTTTGGGGATGTCAAGATGCTTATACGCTTGTGCTCTTGGTAATGCCTCCAAGAATTCAAAAATCCTTTCCATCAAAAAATTACATGGGACCAAATCCCAACGGACACCCCGTTCACTCAAATCTGCAATCGAGCTACTAGATACTCAGGGTTTTTTGGGGGGTCAAAACTCAGTGGGTCCGACCGTTACAGAGATTTCTTGGAGGCCCTGGCACAAAAATCCAATTCTTGGATCAGATTTTCCCAGCGTCAACTCTTTGAGCATGACAAAAAACACCTTTTGGAACCCTACATTTATGGAACAGCTTCGGATGTTTCCAACTGCTAGCTGCTTGAAACCTTAGAATTTTCACCTTAAAAATCGAAGCTGCCATACAAAATCGAAACAAAATTGACGCCAACACTTTTTCCATCACAGAGTCCGGAAGCCCAAAAACTTTCCTCCACCCAAATATGACAAACATTTTTTCTAATATGTATTGTCTAGATGAGACCTACCAACACAATTGTGCCTAGTGCAAAAACAGGTTGAATCAAGGTATACATCCCACTATCAGTCTTTATTCCACAATTCTCATCCGTCATTTCGAGGATCTATGGGCCTAAAAAAATAGCTGCAACAATCAGGTTTTATACATCCCAGGTGGTTGTTTAGGATTTCTGAACCATCAACAGTATCACAAGTTCACTGCACATCTCAACATTCCTGCAACGTCGACTCGACAATGAGACTCCCTGCATATCCGGCTTTCAGGGCCGATCCACCATACCTCAGTGCAGATCGACGACCCTCAAATCTCAGATCTTTTGAGGTTTCAAACAGTTGTTCGATCTATACGTAAATATATATATATATACAGTATATATATATATATATATATATACATTGGCTAGTGGCACTGTCCCAAGAACAGTGAGGAAGACAACCACTATTTGAGTGATTTGTATTTACTATTGCTTATTAACTCTTTACCTTCACTTTCCTCCACTGTTGGATACTGAAACATGTTGCAAGGTGTTGCTGATGTGTATGTTCACTCCTTTCACTCCGAGTGTTGGAATTTCGTGGAAAAAATCGTTGAGCTGCCAATCTTGCCTTGCAAAGCAGGTCTCTGGGTGATTACCACCAAGCACCTGGAGTTGTGTCAAGGGAAGTCTCTTGAGGTGAAAATGGAAAGCAAAATCCTTTCGGCACGATTTAGAGAGTGGGGTTTGTTCATTTGGTGACATGGCCATGGCCAACAAATGAAGTCAACTCAATCATCTATGGCTCTGGGCCTAGCAAACACCTATATAGAGCTTAATACAGCTTGCCTCCGAGATCATGTAAGCACGTGCTCCTCATCGCCCTCAACTCTTACCAAGTTTTGCATTGCTAGATCTTAGTATGCTCTCTACCACTGGAATGTTTATAGGGATTTGCTGAAATTTCATGGATTCCCTACATGGCCACTGGTTATCCATGCGACTGGGAGAGGTTTATCACCTAAAACTCCATCCCCCATTTCCGGCACCGGCATGTCGGTGGAAGTGATGCAGAGGAGCCCTCCATCTGCCACAGCCTGAAGTCGGCAAAAACCAGAACTTTGTTGGATCAGCCCCTACTCCACTGAAACAAAAATTAGGCCTCCAAAATCCTAAATCGCTATGGTCATCGTAAATCACTGTGGTCACTACAACAAAATATACATATTTATCTGCATCAAAAACCGCAACTCAGCCGCACAACTTTTCAGGTTGGGGACACGACGTCATGGCCTGAGCCTTTCTTCCCCAACTCAATTTCGAAGGCCTTATTAATCAGGTTATCTAATGCAGGCAGAGCCTCATCGTCAACAGATTTACTTCCAGTTTTCTCAAGATTGATTGTCATTCCTCGTGAAGGTTCATCTGCAATGTTGGAAGCAGACGCAACTCTTGAAATCCAAAGAAAAACATTTATGTCAACTTCAAGACTGGAAAATATTTCTGCCACTGCACTCACGAAGGTGTTCTCTGAAACACCTGAGATCAAAGAATGCTTGGTCCCTTCGTTGTCAACAAACAAAATGCAACGACGATGAATGAAATGTCTTGCCCAAACCGTGAACGCCAAAACTGCGGCAATTGTCTCAGCTTCAAAAATGATCTGCTTCTTTCTCAATGACCCTAGCTTCTCACGTTGCGTCGGAG
>DF242986.1:0-46797 GCA_000507305.1 Breviolum minutum Mf 1.05b.01 | reverse complement strand
GTAGTTTTGCGTGCATCTGCTTCTCGACAAACAGCGCACGTCCGCCAGCGCGTAGCCAGCAGCCCACCCAAAGTAGCGAAGTCACTCCGCTGCACGCCATCGGGAATCCCAGATGGCTTGTTGACACTTACTAAGGTGATTAACGACATCATTGTCATTTTTAAAATCACTATAAACCCAACCAAATCTCCAAGCCACTCCAGAAAGTGGTTCAGGGGGTCGACTCCAAGGACAAGATTGACATTCCCAAGCTATGTGATGCCAGGTCCCTAAATCACTAAACCAAACACAACTAGTGGGAAACGTGTTACAATGTTGGAACCAAGCCGGACTCACCGTGGCTCCACAGACAACAGCCCTATACGCAGGATCAACATCGGCCTTTGTTCGGAGACCTTTCCAATCAACCGCAAGCAATTCTTTCCAAGTCACATGGTGCACATCCGGTATTTCATGCCTAGAAGTATGAAGAAATTTATCCCAACAGAAAAGTTTGAAACCATCCCTGAGTTGATGACACGCATATTTAGTATCATGCTCAATGGAGACAGTAAGAGAAGTATCTCCAAATTTCCAAAACCAAGGGTTTTGAACAATCCAACCATGAGCTTGGGCAGTTGTAGTTTCTTGTGCACGTGCTTCTTGACAAACAGCGCACATCTGCCAACGCGCAGCACCAGCAGCTCCCCCAAAAGCAGCGAGGTCAATCAGCCGCATGCCATCGGGAAATAATTCCAAATGGCATTTTGACATCGACTGATACAAGCATGTCGCTTATGAACTTCCACCATGTTTTGACCATGAAGAACCCAGCCGAAGCGAGAAGACAACATCTCACCCGGCTTAGGAGGAGTATCATGATCAGGAGGTCGCTTAGAACATTCCCACACAATATGGTCCCAAGTGCCAAGACACGAACAACCTTCCCAAACAAAACGCATGCCAAGCTAACGTGACTGAACAAAAAAGAGGACCTGCCAGATAAGTTGCTATTCACCTTCAATTGCGCAGCATCAATGATGCATGCACATACATGGAACGCTGACAACCCCCATCGCCCCACACCAACTCCATAGATTCTCTCCTTTTACTGCACACCGTCAAGTATGTGCGTGTGTGTGTATGTGTGCACGCACAAACGTCGCTGACATGTTACCAGTGCCCACACTTCCCATTTGAAGAGAAACTGCATCGCTGCAGATCCCAATTTATATGACTGCAGCACCGCCTCAAAGCCAACATGCTCAGCCAAAGTCAACCAATAAGCATGTCACAATTGTGAAAAACAAAGACCTGGAAATATCCAACTGTGAACAACAAGATTTAGCATCACACTCTCCGAAGGCCAACTAAGCCCTTGAAAAAAAAAGCCTGAGGTCGAGGCATTCAAAACCGCAAACATTGTAAAAACCTTGGCGGCAAGGTTCGTCAGCAGATCAATTCTGATGGAATCATTTCAAGTCATTTCCACACTTGAATCCAAAATTTAATCTGCTTTGTCAAACATTGCTTTGGGTATGAAACGTGCACCATTCCGAAAAATATGCTGAATGTTGATCATCCCGAATAGAACTACACAAACAGAACAAAACAGCTCCATCACACTCCATGTTTCTAATCCGAGGGTATGGTTCTTTGGTGCCCGTGCGAGTGAGAGTCATGGACCACAAGGTGATCACTTTTGCTTACCCACAGCATTGGTTCTGGATTTCTTTACTGTACATGGCCTTTTTTGGATTGTTTGGGTCACTAGACTACAAACTGTCATACTGATCGTCTGGAATTGCTCCTATATACAGTGTGTATACGTATAAAAATATCTATGCCGTCTATACCAATCTTTTTTGGCCTTGGGGGCTGAGTCATGCCCCAAACCTTGTGCAGGAAGTCCAAAGGAGCATGTTTACCAAACAAGGCTGATGAGAACAGTTGCACGCCCAACACTTAGTGTCAATCGCCCCCAAAAAGTGTTCCAAAATATCACAGCCGGTATTGCTGGTAATTCTGCTTCTTGCCATTTCATGTGCTTGTGGATCATAATATTGCTGCATTTCTTTTGGGAAAGGGTTAGCTATCGGAGCTGGGGCTGGGTGAAGCCCTCATGTTATGTTCAAATATAATATGGTGAACGGTGTTGATTCTGTTGACTTTCCGTTACCGCTGCACTTGCGGTGGTTGTGCCTTCTATTTGTACTGTACGAGTTGTGGTGTTGTATCTGTACTAGTAGTGGCAGTGGTGTAGTGTAGTAGTAGAAAAAAGCAGCAGTAGCAGTAGCAGTAGCAGCAGCAGCAGGCGGAGTAGTGGTAGTGGTAGTGGCAGTGGCAGTGGCAGTGGCAGTGGGAGTGGTAGTGGTAGTGGTAGTGGTAGTGGAGGGGTAGTGGTAGTAGTAGTGGTAGTGGTAGTAGTGGTAGTAGTGGTAGAAGCAGTAGTAGTAGTAGTAGTAGTAGAAGTAGTAGAAGTAGTAGAAGTAGTAGAAGTAGTAGTAGTAGTAGAAGAAGTAGAGGTAGAAGTAGAAGTAGAAGTAGAAGTAGAAGTAGAAGTAGAAGTAGTAGTAGTGGAAGTAGTAGTAGTAGTAGTAGTAGTAGTAGTAGTAGTAGTAGTAGTAGTAGTAGTAGTAAGTAGCAGTAAGTAGTAGCTTTGGTGATGATGCTGGTGTTGTTTATGTTGTCGTTCCTGTTGCTCTTGTTCTTGCTTTTGCTGCTGTTTTCAAAGCGCTTTCTGAACATATTTTCTTTTCTCTCCTTCTTCTCCTTCTTCTTGCGCTTGCTTCTATGCCTCTCAGACTGCTTTGGGTCATACCAGCTGGGTTTCTTACTATTACAGATGTGAATGGACGGGCCATTGACGGGCAAAAAAACATCCCCCAGGGTTCGATTAATTTTGAACAACCTCAGTGCCACCAAGCATCAATATAGAGTGAGAAAACGTAGCCTGAAGAACCCGCCAGGGTGCAAACAAAAACCGGCTTCCATTGGATGACACTACCCATACAAACCATGTGTATAGTGTAAATCTATACCTGGGTCAAAACCTCAAGAATGCTATACTGTGAATATCATGTCTATAGATAGGTAGATGTTAATGATTAAATGATATTCAATGTAAGTGTGGATTAAGGTAGTCAAATCTTCCATACATAACACGGATACCTACAGTACTTTTTCAAGGAATAGGATGATTTCATCTCAGAATCTTATCTTTCTAGACAATCTCAAAGTCAGTCTGTCGTGCCAACATATCCGAAACATATCCATGAGGGATTGGGATGACTGTCTCTCTGTCAAATATCAGTGCGACCTCTACTGTGAAAAAAACAGAGCTGGAACCAATACCTCTTTTGGGTAGTATTGCTTTACAAACATTTTCATAGGCATGCTATTTCGGTAGGATGCTACTTAGGCTTTTCAAAAGTAGAAAATGCGTAGGGAATAACAAATCCACTTTACCAACATCTAACTCCACTTGAGTATTCATTTAGGGAAAACACACATTTTATTTCAGGATCTGGGAGCTTCTTTCCTCAGACTCCAAATCACCAATCATATCCAATTCTATCCAAGGAACCCCATAGCCATCCAGCATGAATCAATGGGCGGATGACCACATCCCAACTCAAACCATTGGAAATGGAGCGAAACAAGGTGTGCATCGCCTCGGGAAGTGAGGACTGAACGACTGGTGTGAGAACTTCCGAAGGCAAAAATCGCTTCAGTCATCCCTGAAAAAACATAGCTTTTGAACTGGCATAGCTGCAATGACTGTAGTTTCATTGCGTTTCTTGGCTAGTGAAATTGCAGGCTGTGGCTGTACATGTGGAAATGGGACGGCAATGCTTCTTCAATCAACATTTGGAAAACTTGACATACTTGGTATACGAGACTCCATACATCTTTGGCAAAGCTGCATCTATCCTCAACATCTCACAAACATGTCAGTTTGGAATTAGGTCAGTGTACAAAACCATTTACTCTGCATGTTCTGGGATGCCACAGTTCTGATGCTGTGCTATACAAAATGGAAATGGCATATGGCTGAGGTTCCAGCATCTCATGATTCTAGTCAAACGAAAATATATTGTATGGTATACAGAGTATACATAAGAAATTAAAACCTGAACTAGGCTTAAATTGGGAGGTCTCCTTCCACAGCTTCCTGAATGCACTGCAAACTCCACTCCTACATGTGTTACCCATCCATTCACCACTACTGCATCATGGGTACACTATGCACTGAGCCAAAATAGAGACGTAGCTGTTCCTTCACAAATTCATCTTCACTGCCTGACAGCGAAGTGGGGACTAAAGACACGAAACAAGTGGTTGTAAGCATGAGGGCCATCAGCGATCAGCCGGCATGTGTGGCATAAAAGACCAATCATTCCACTGACAACCAGGAGGTCAGCCATAGTGATATTTTTTCAAGTTGGGCGCGGCTATAAACTATGGGGCATCGAAAATGGATCTGCCAATACTACTACTACTACTACTACTACTACTACTACTACTACTACTACTACTGCTGTTACTTTATACTGCTATTAAACTAGTTACAACTATACACTAGCATATATAGACTATAGATTCAATTTCGCGGCCGCTTTGGCACCCTAATTTTATGCCATCCTCAAATCAGCTGTCTTCCACCATCAGGATGGGTCCCGCTATTCCAAGTCTCATTCTGAAAAGGCTGCACTGACTACAAAACTGTGACAGTAGGTCGTGCGATTCCCAACTTTGAGGATGAGTACGAGGTTATCTTGACAAACCAAGCTCCCATCCCCCCTGCAATTGTATTGGAATCATTCGGCTACTACTACTACACATGCACATATGTTCTACCATGCATCTAAACAAACACTAGCGCATCAATAAAATAGAGTCAAAGAAACATGTGTGTGTGTGGACGCCTAAATTCTAAGTCCAACACACTACAAGTATGTACATGCTCAATCATATTTGCTATATTAATAGATATTTTGTCAGTGCAGGGTACATTTGTACAGATCTAGAGTCGATATTGAGGTCAACTGTTTGACGCCTTCTCCTCTACACCCATTAGCTGCATTGAAAATACCTGACCGATCCTTTTATGCGGTCATGTGCCTGACCCTTCGTTGGCCATATAGTCAGTGACTCCGTCAGTGATCAAAATTCCTTGTACTCAGGTCAGCCAAGGCGAAAAGAACTACTGTTGCAAAACATGCGCATCTATGCAGAGATGGAAACAAGTATTCCATACCCAGGCTACACATGTATGCACAACCATTTTACAACAAAAACTATAGACTAAAGACAATATATAACGTATAAAGGTGTCATGTGTATCAAAACATGTGCTACATTGCTATATTACAACAAAAATATCCAAATATATATTGTAAACTGAAACACGACAAAATAAAACACCGTATATGTATAGGAAATTTGATGAAATTTGTGGCTCTACTTTCTGTCAATACCCTTCCTTGTCAAAGAAACAGTAGCACATGATTTCACCAGGCAGGAGCAACTAAAAAGAAATGCGCAGAAGTGGATACCGTACAGCAAGACGATCTAAGACACGCATGCCTAACCATGTTGATGAAGCTTGATTTCCGAGTCAGCTTCCAAATGTCAGCTTAAGATTCCAAACATGTAGATGATGATCACCAAGAGCACCACCGACCTGAGCAGAAAGGACGGAAGGGACACCCAAACAGACTGTCCTGAAAACCGATGCAAATATCACAGCAACTCTATGAGATTGGGGGTCAGTTGACTGGATTAAGAAGGGCATGTACCGATGTATCCTCTTTAATGATGGTTTTTTCATCGGAAGACTAGTTGTTGCAGAATTTGCATCAAAGAATATTCGGGGGTCATGACACAGGGCTGTAATAGCATTGTGAATCAAGTGTGTGTGTGTGTGTGTGGACACGACCGGAGCACACATCCGGCGTATCAACTTGATCCCCATCATCATCATCATCATCATCATCATCATCATCATCATCATCATCGTCATCTTTGTTGTCGTCATCAAGAAATGCCATCCACTATTTTCATGCATTATTAGTCAATACGTTTCATAAAAACATTACCATCATCGCCATCATTCTCGTCGTTGTTGTCCTGGTACCCAGCCACCATCCCAAAGAGCGCATGGTCAGCGCCTCAAAAAAAACTCCGGCAAGACATATCCGGATTGATTTCGTTTGCACCGTTGGGTGGTGCTTTTGTTGGAAGTCCAAAAGACAAAAACGTATTCAAAAATGCATGTGTCCATTGCAACTTGGATTTGTTCGCTTGTGTTTTCATCCAGCATTATGTGAATGGAATGGACTACAACAGGTCACATCCACCATCAATTCCATCAATTGCAATCAAACACATGGACTACCTTGACCCCCTCAAGAGATTTATGGAACATGCTGGTTCAATTGGTGGATTTTTGCAAATCGGGAATATTGAGAAGTTCATTTGAAAAAGAACTGGTTTCAATATTAGAGATCTTCAAACCTATCATAAACAAGTGGAAATGGTTTGTGAATGTCGTTGGGAAACCAATGAATCTTGGACCATCTTGAGATGAAAGAGTCCGGCGGCCAGAACTAAAGGGTAATATTGTCTCAGCTGATTGTCTCAACGCGAGTCACTGTTGCGGCCCCAAATTCAACCCTGGATACTTCAAGAGTGACTTCTATTGTCAAACCATGTCAAACCCATGTAAGTTGAACATCCTGTCCAACCCTTGTACGTTCTGAGTCAATACTATCATTCACACATGACCTTGTCTTACAGGGGTTGCATGATGTTAGACAAAACAAAATTATATAACTTATAACAATCAATGCCATTACATTTCATCACTAGTCTCTTTCGGATACTGCCCGTGCTTCTTGGATGCAACAACAAGTCTCTGTACCAAATATGGCCAATTTTATGGCCAAATTAGAATTCTTGGAGTCTGAAATACCCAAGAAAAGTGTCTCTTGTTGAGGGAGAAACCTACATCAAAACGACCCACCTTGATTTCAAACAGCGCGCCTTTTCACCATTTCAATCAACAAATTCCCCCCACTCGTGCAGCCAGGGCCACAATGGAAGTCACCAAATTCCGTAGGGAACGAACAAAGCGCACGAGTCGCATGATGCGCAAAATACGCAGAAGGCGAGTGACACGAATAATGCGAATGACCTCGAGATGTGCGGGGATTTAGAGGATCGAATCAATTGGAGAATCAATGGAATCCTGCATCTGTACGTCTGTTTGATCTGTGAAACGGGAAAAAAGGAAGATATTTTTTTCGTGAGGACATGCACCTTTGGTTTCACGTTGGGCCATGTGTCAAACAGCATTTCCGGTTCCATGCCAGCAACAAATAAAACATCAGTGACTCTTGAAGCTTAGTTTGAGGCATAAGAACATGACACCGTACCATAACACCACAAGAACTACTAAGCACACGCTAGAAATTCAGTATGATTGAAACCCTAGCACAAGGTTTGAACCACCTGCACCAGAACTAACAACAGCACCAGTTGTGATTCCACATCCTCTTTGACCCAAATCTGAGGAGCTGACGCGCATGTTACTCATGGTGTCAAAATTGGATGTAGCTGTCTCAAGTCTTTGTGTAGCCATGAACTGCGAAAAGATCTCAACAACAGAGACAATGACCAGAAACGTATCCTGGGAACAAGATAAACATGATCTGGAATTTCAGTTGCTTCTTTTTTTCAGGGAGGACAAAGAGCAAAATAACATGGCTGGTTGGACAAATTTGGGGCGAATCGGGGGATGTCCAAATGTGAGGACTTGTATCAGTAGGCATCTGAACTATAAGATCAAACAATACCAAATGTACCAAGAAAATATCGGATTTCGACTGACTGTCCATCAAGAAGTCGGGTTCAAGATGGCTTTAACATCTTTAAACCATTCAGGTCTCCTTCGCTGAATGCAGCGGCAATATTTTTAAAGATATGTCTGCGCGTCCAAGACTGGCTGATGATCCGGGAAAAAAAAATCTATATAGTCTATATGTATAATATATACCTGCAAAATCCTCAGCCCTCTATTTTGGGCCGACCTCATTCTGATCAATAAAAAAGGCGAATCAAGAATTTTGGGCCGAGCCTGAAATTTCAGCCCGCAGTCCAATTTCATAAATTGGTGATGTTCATCATTAAACCCATGATAAGTGAGAATGAAGACCTTTGAACTAAAAGAAAAAAGTTTCAGAATAATTGGGTTAAAAAACAAAAGAGATTCAAACAAGTCAATTGATCACCAAAGTCCTCCCGAAAAACAACTCACCCGCAGTAACATCCCAAACATCCACAGTTCCAAACGCTGCCATTTTATCTTTCAAACGTTTGGCATTTGATCTTCAACATGGCTATCTATATTTGGCCAGGGCCTCAGCACAAAGGACTGAAACAAATAAATTGAAATCTCGAACGATAACAAAGCTATCACTGGAATATTGGGAATCATTCCACAATGTTTCATCTCTTTTTGCTGTGCCGTTTGGCCCTCATTTTTTTGGGCCTTTTTGCTTCTTCCTTTCTTTTCCGTAGGAGGGAATTGATTTTAAGAAAATAGCGTTGAATAACGCGGAGGTCCACTAACCTAAAACCAACACGCCTAGACAGGCGTGAGATGCGTCCTAAAAAATCCTCGTTTACATCACAACTTGTCATCGTAGGGTTACTCACAAGTGACGCCCCCGACAACAATTGTTTTCGAACATGAAACGCCAGGTGGTGTAGTGCGTGGTGTTTAGGCTTCATGATGAAACTTCTGATCCCCATCGAAATGGCCCTCCGGCCCAGTACTGCGTAACCGCGAAGAAATGTCATGCAGTTAACGTAAAAAAGACGTCCGCAGTCCCGTGGCATCCATAACCCATGGCCGTATGTTTTGTTGAGTCCCAGGGTAGCACCACAAACTTGTTGCATTTGCCCCAAGATATCAGCATAGCCATCAACAAGTGGATTGAGGATGTTCAGGGATACAAACCAATGGATCCACTTGACAAGCAATACCGTGTCAGATGCTTTTGAACTGCAGTAGGGTGCACTGATGAGATCTTTCATATTCCAAAATGATTTGGAAAAACTGAGAAGGGATGGTGACTCTCCCTCAGCTCGGCACCACAAAGCGAAGTTACTGTGCGCTCTGTCGAATCTGTCAGGTAAATTTTGGGTTGATCCTTCAAAGTCAAAGAAACCTTTCCTCATCAAAACTATGAGGCAACCCCCTGCAACATCGCGTCCAATCCCACTTTTCACTATGTGAAATAAATCACCTGCCAACATTCGCTCTGGAGCACTTGAATCAAATGGAATATTGGCCAAAGCTGGCACAGATTGCTCTGTGCACCAAGGTCTGTCCAGCCACATTGTTTGTGACCATCTCGGTGACTCGCCAAAATCCTCGAAAGGATGGAGAGGGCCACCTGCTTTGCATTGGTGACATATTTCCAACTCGTTTTTTTTTCCTAAATGGCTGTAAGATCGTTGCAAAGAAAAGATTTTGTGGTGGAAATCCATGTCCCCTTTCACAGCCACCAACGCACCGTAGATGACAGTTCCATCATCCAAACTAATTCCATCATTGAAGAGGGACGTCATTTCAGAAGACAAGTTTGACAGCAGAAAATCCACAATTTGAGGATGTTTCTTCTTATAAATCCAGCCTCCCAATCCAAAAATAAGCCACCTGCTGAGATAGGAGTGGCCTTTCAGATTTGCACGTTGCAATTTGCATGCGTCCAAGACCGATTGTTCGATAGTACCAGAAGCCGATCCATATGTAGGAATGTTTGACCGTCTTGAAAGTTCTTCAGTACAACTGCAAATGTTTGGTCGATCATCTTCAACAGATCCTAGTGGGGATTCTATGGATACCACAAGGTAGTTGGTCTTCTTGACAGCCCGCCCCTCATCCCCGTGTATCAAAAGGGGTACAACGCGGTTCAGTCTTGACCGATGTTGTCGGAACACGGCATGTGTAGGATGCTGTATCTCAAAACATTTCCAAAAATTCTCGAAATTACACATTGCGTCCCCAGAAATACCACCCAAAAGTTCAGGATTTTTTTCCATCCAGTATTTCACCCAACTTTGGGGTTTGATGCGGTATGTGGTGATGATTTGGGTCTCAGCCACCTCAACATGATGCTCATCAGTGATAATGGGGATAGGTAATGACATTCCCAGTCTTTGAAATAGTCGTTGGCAATCACGTTCACTGTTCTGTGATACTGACTCATCCAAGGTTTTGCCAGCTGCAACGGCACGAGTCTTCTTCACACTCACTGCGGTGGCCTCAACAAATCAAAGGGGGTGAGCTAAGACTGGTCTATTGGGCTATGGAAGTGCTTCAGATTTAGGCCCCCACTCCATCCCCCATCATGTCAGCCAAATGTTCATCAAGACGTGATGGCTGAGAAACATGACCTGGCTTATGGGAATTTTGATGACTGAACAAATGAACAAATGTAAAAAAAACATGTTGTTTTTGCAGCTTTCCTGCAGTGCCAAACATTAAGTGCAGCAGTTTTGTTTTTTGCTTTCCTCGGAATTTCGAAATACACTGCACTGACCTGAAGTGTGCAAACGCTCAGGCCATTCATTACTGCAAAAGTTGGAAATCCAACTGTCATCAAAGCAACCTATACCCCAAGTCAAAAACAACAGCAGGAAACATAATAGTTCAGTGTTTTCTCCAACACTTATCAAATTTAGCAGCTATGTTTTTGAGGAGTGTTGCATCACGATCTTTGACATTTTAGGGCTTGGGTTGCTATATACTGGTACCCGCAGATCGTTCCCAATATTGAACAAGACCAAGTATGCTGATTACAGGTCAAACATGGGTCTATCTTTATGGGTCAAACATGGTCAAATAGGGAACCATCATATTAACCCCAAAAAAGCCTTGCCATGCACTTGGCTATTTGCCAGATGCACCTCTGTTTGCTGTCCTTTTAGGCTGGGCCTTTGCCTTGCCTTTGGCTTTCGGAGACCTCTGAGCAGGCTGCTTCTCACTGGGCACTCGGGACCTGCAAAGCGGGGGCATGGGTACACCCAAGTCATGCAGGGTCAAATGCCAACAAAATGTTTTTAGTGCGAAAAAGAGTTAAAGAGCATGATCACATGTCATTTTGTTGGCACCTTGCGAAATTGTGAAGGTTCATCCCCGCAACCAACCTTGCAGATGGGAAAATCACTGGGTGAAGTTTTCAAGTATCTTTTGGGCTCTCATGATTCATAATGTGTTAAAAGGCACCCATCAGTGCACACCATGTTGAGTCTTGAGGGTAACACGTTTTGCGGGACTGGTCCAGCTTTGCATCAATTTCTCTTTGCAACCTGAGGAATGTTTCCACACATCATCAGAAACCCATGGCTTGGAAATTCATCTTAGAAATTGGTGGTACCACTTCTGTCTCAGTTGTGTTTAGAAATCAAACGATGTTTTTTTCTTGGTACCAATTTGTTTGGAAGCCAAACAACTTCAAGTCGAAACCATCAAGCACACCCCTGCCATGTAGATCACAGAGCTCCTCATCATACTGCACCAGGGCAGACGATGAAGCTTGAAGCTTTTCCTTCATCCTGGTCACCCAATGCGGATGCTTGGAAGGAGTATGGCTTTGTTCTGAAGCCCTGAAGTATGAAGCCATGAGATGATAAATGTAAATTTCTCATGCGTGTCTATAACTTGCTTCATGGTATGTTTACACCTGTAAACATCTTAAAAAATCTGCACACATGTATTTTGATTTTATTGATGCCAAAACTCGAAATATAAACAGGCAGATTACTTCAGATTTCCCATGCTAAATCTACTACATAATACCAATAAAAGATCGATCTGCACTTATGTGTTGGAAGAACGAAGGGATGGAAGAGTTATAAGGTTAGAATTGCCAAATCAAAAACAACCATGTTGGGCTGGCCTTGTTTGCAATGGTGTCAGGTTCTTGCCGGAAGTTTCGATGGAAACGAAGGAGGCAAGAAGCTGGTCAAGCTTGGTTGCATATTTCTGTAAGCACCGGCATGCACCTGGAACAATAGCACTAGGAGCCGTGTCCCCCTCAATTTCTGGAAATCCCAACTTGGCAAGTAGAGATTTTGCATCCTCACTTTGTTCCATGATAGGTGCTTTCTCAGTCTCTGCAACACCGTCATCGCCGACATTGATGACACCTGGAGGAGATTGGGATTATCGCCAAGGTTGATGTGATTGTGAAGGTATACCAAAATTAATTAATACTATTCAAAAATGGTGAGCCTTGATCACCATCACCACCCAGCATTGACCACTCAGGTTTCATCTCTTCAGGTGTGCCATCGGGGTTGGCTTCATCATGTTCAACAATCTCTTGGGTAATTCGTCGTTTTGTTTTCCTCAAAGGCAAAGGGAATGTCAGAGTCACTCAAAAACTTTAGTGACGTCAACAACATACAGTGACACAGTGATTTTACATTTTAAGCCTAAGGTTCTTCAAGCTGCCCCTCATGCGGATTTCTGTCCAATACATTTCGCCCTCGCCATATTTGCTGGTCCTATCAGGGAAAAAGGGTACAACTGTACTTGTTCAAACATCATCATTTTGGATATTCATTCTGTCAATATATACAACAGGACCACTATCAAAAGGACCCCTTACTAAATAGCTGAGGCAACCCCCTTTCCATCCTGTATCAAGTACGGTTAGGGGTCCGTTTGGTAGGTTCTATTGGCGACTTCTTACCCCAACCTCACCAAATTTGGACGTGCTTGACAGTATCGTAGAACACCTTTGATTTTGGTCCTTAATTTCCATCAAAAACAAGGCTGACACACAATTTTTTCCATTCCACAGACCATAAAAAACAAGTGTGATGCAACCAATCAGCTTCATCCAAACTTCACTTGAGACAAATCACTCTGAAAACTTCATTTCTTTCATGTCGGCCAGTGTTAACCACTCACCCTCAATTTCGGAATTTTCTTCCGTGATTGACTCCGAAATGGCTTTGCACCTTTTTATGAATTTCTCCTTGCAGGGTTTGGTGCATCGGTTTTAGTGGAATGAGGTGGGACTACTTACAAAGCATGTAGAGGTTGAAAGAGGAATCTCCGCTGGAAAATGCAAAACAATCAACAACAGCTGGGTTTACATAGTGCGCTTGTTGTTGACGTTTTCATTTTCCAGCGGAATAACCCAGGAAAGGTCCGACTTGTGAAGCTGGGAAATACTTCTGTGATGCAAACTCAACAGCTTAAATGAACGTGTTTTTCCATCCGGGTGTGGTGGCAACTGTCAAACTTCTTGATGTTCATTTTGAAAGGCCTTTTGTATAAGGATGATGTTTCCTTCTAAAAGTTGACCCTTTAATCCTCAACAAGATTATTTCCAAAGCCAATTTGGGTTTCCCTGCAGTGGGCAACAAAAACTGAAAGATATTCTATGTCTTTGTTTGATGACTTCACCATGGAAAACAGGAATCATTATAATTATATAATAGCAAAGTAAATTTTCAAAAGGCCCACGTTACTGTTGAACCCTAATTATGCATGGGATTTTTGAGAAACCCTGTCCGGATCGTAACCAACCTTCTCAAAGAGTGCCTTCACTTTGGTTCTGTCCCCTTTTGCATCTAACCAAGCTTTTTGCCACTGTTCATCAACTGGGTATGTTCCATCAGCTCTAGGTTTGAACACACGACGAAGGCGAGAATCAATCGCCTTTTCAGTTAAAACTGGTGGTGGCAGAGTTAAGGTAGTATACTCATCCTCAAACAACTTCCTTTTGGCTTCACTACCAAGTGGTGTGGTGGCCTCTTGTTCCATTTTACATGGGGGCACCCTTTGCTGGGGAGTCGGTTGCACCTTCACATGTGCCTGCGAAGGACGAGCCGAAGGTCGAGGCTTCGATGCATCAGGCATCTGGCTGGGCAATTGACGGGGCGTTTCTGGTGGGCTACCACCTTTTCCCTTACCATTAGTTTGGGGAGTTTGAATTGGCTCTAAGGGCACTACACCTGGTTCAGCTAAAGGGATTTCCAAGGTCTCTTGCTCAGCTAAAGGGATTTCCAAGGTCTCTTGCTCAGCGATGGTGGGATCATCAATAGGTTGCACTTGATCCGGTAGAGGAACTTCAGGATCATCATCCCTTTCTTGAGATGGACTTCGAATAGCCTGTACCGAACCTTATGAGATAGTGGTCAAAGGTAGATAAGGTAGCAGGTCATACGTTCATGGATTAATGAAACACATCTATACTACAGAATCTTGGCAAACATTTGGTTTAAGTCTCTGATACTGACAAGCCACCGTCTTTCCCAGCATCACCCCCGTTAGCCATCAATTGGGCCCTCTCTTCCTGAAGGGAACCAAGTAAGAAATCACGAGTGAAGGGGAAATAGGTAAAACAGGTCAAACACGGGAAACTCAATTTTGTTGAAATATTATGCTACGGTCCTCCAATTTTTGGAGTTCCAACTGCATTTGCTCCATGTCAGGATCATTCAGAAGGTCCATTGATTGGCAACGGGCCATTGCCAACCCTCGCACCAGAGTATCTGATGACCAGGCACGACTGGTTACTTCGAGAGCCATCAGGCGTCTAACTAGCGGTTTCCTAAAGTGCAGCCACAAACCTGCAGAATGTCATGAAGGGATGAATCCTACAAAGTCAAACACCCAAAAAAATCTAAACCGAAATTTATAAAATTCCTTCCTCGGTAGTTCTCGGCTGAACCCCGGGAATTCTCGGCTGAATCCCGGGAATTCTCGGCTGAATTTTTTCGCTTAAAATATCAAATTTCCCAGAAATAACAAATCGCAATCTGACAAATCAGAGCTCACTAGCTGGCAGGATTAGGCAATTCAATCAACAGAAGCTTTCACTGAAACTCTAAGAATACCCCTTAAAAACACATTTTCCTTGAAGCACTTCACTTTCCATCACACATCGCAAGGTGATGGTACCTGCTAATTACTAATTTGGTGAATCCTATACCCACCAAACTCTAAAAGGACCTTGCCCTCATCTCTGGGGTCAGCTCCAATTTTTTGGATCCCCGTACATAAAACACAGCAGCCCACAGCTCAGCTTCATCCCAATCAGGTTTGCGGTCCAAAGAAGCCACCAAGTCAAGGACACAACCTTCCATGTTTACCTAGCCAGCTGTAGCTTTGGCTACAGGAGGGTTATCTGGTGCAGCTATGGGACTATGAGAAGATACCCGAAATTGATTCTATGATAATCCAATAACACTTGTTCAAGTTACAAGTTGATCTTTCAAGCAGCTAGCCCAATCCAATGAAATTTCAAACCCAAAGGACACCGAATTGACCATGGGACTGATGTTAAACAAACTCCTAACCCACTTGGGGTGTACGAAATTGTTTTTATCAAGCAAAAAAACAGCCTTTCGTACCCCCGGATTTTTTTGACCCACCTCAGGGATTTCTGGCCGTGTTTCCAGGAGGCGGTCCTTGTTCTTCAAGATCTTGGCAGTGAAGGCTGGCGGATAAAGCCTCAAGGAGACCAGAGATGGGAATTTCAAAGGTTGAAGGGCAAGCTGCGCAATTTGATTCAACCAGGAAACTCTGTGCCTTTGAGATTACGGGATCCTTTGTAGCGTAAGACTCCATTTCGATCACGGTATTTTTCAGCAGTCTTCAAAAGTGAGCGATGCTTGGATTTTTGAATCTTACCAAGATCAAAAGTCCGAATCCATGGACTGGTTGACCATAGGAGAGTTCTCTTCAAACACATGTGTCCATAGAGCTTCATCCAAAGACTCTGGCGGTAGAGACCTAAGATTGAAAGAACATGTGAATCCAGAATCATCACTTAAATATACCCGAAATGATTTGATGGGAAAAAGGCTCATCAACCGAATCATTAATTGGAACCAAAGTTCAAATACCTTTCCTCTTAAGTAGATCCAGAAGTTCACGAAAGCGTATATGGTGGTTTAATATGGACGAGATAGGTTGCTCAAGGATGGGAACACCTTCAGCACAAATGATCAGCATAACCAGCAGGATACACCTTCCAGGGGCTCAGATCTTACTTGAACTGATTTATAACTATTCGGAATCCACAGACAAAAACACGTGTATACCCCCACCTTGAAGCCATTTTGTTAGCTCGGTATACAGACATCGAAGTTGGTGATCCCATAGGGAGCAATAGGCTTCTTTCAGTTGACCCTTTGCTGATGCTAACAAAGGTGGAGCAGCAAATCCCAATCAGTGCCAAAAAGTTCCCCCAATCAGCCTCCAGGATCATTATACAGGCGAGCCTCAAATGGCATGCGGGATCCAGGCCATGAGGATCTTGGGAGACTGGGAGACTAGTGGGAAATGCCTGACTCAAAACCAAAGAGTATTTTTTTGGAGCTAAGTTGCACAAAACCAGCTGAAGTATTTATGTCCATGGAGTTGTTCTTCGTTCTGTTGTCTCCATCATCATACTTTTTGTCCATGGCAACACTCTTACAGCCAAGTGCATGGGCTAGTTTACATAGCCTTCGTGCCCCTGCAAAATATTCGATAACCTCCCAATCTGACCGGTCCAAATCAGTCAGGTTCAACTGACCAATGTAGAGGATAAGTCCAATGAAAGCCTTAGTGTTGTGGGTGGCCGGTTTAAAGAATAGAAGTACGTAAAGAAAACAAATTCGGGATGTACTTTCATACCTGGCAATCACACTAATTTAAATTTATTCTAATGAAGACTAGAAGCTTTTGGGGCCTCCAGCCACATCAACCGTCGAAGTATGAGTTCCATCTTCGGATGCAAAGTCATGTTGCACTGCCGATTTATGATCATAAAGCTTGGAGCCAAACTGAAGGTCATTCATTGAAATATATTTTTAGAAATGATTTGCTCACGGGATGCACCACAAAAGCTGGGGCATGCATGACTATGTTTGACTGTATTTGCAAAGCACGTCAGGTGTGCGGGTATCTTCCTGAACCACACCATACCTGATGTATGGCCCCAAGCCTCTCGGCAATTTGCCCATGTACCTGTAAGGGCAACGGTTGGGCCGGTTGGACCAAACAAGTGGGAGAAAAAAAGCACCCAAAAGTAAACATAAATCAATTACAGTACAGCGGTCGAAGCTACAAATGACTGTGCAGGAATGATTGGGCAGGCATTCTGGGCTACAATCATTTTTCCTTCGTTTTGGATCTCGATAGGTTGTCCCGGTAGCAAGGCAACTAAGCCACCAGGTTTAACCCAAGTCTAATGCACTGGCAATACATGGCCATGAGGTGGTTGGTTAAAGTGTACATCAAACATCATCAAACACAGTTCTACTTGTTTCAGATTGTTTCCAGTATACTTCAGGTTCGAGGAAGATGCTTCAAAACCCCTTTCAACCAATCTCACTCCATACATACCCAGCACAGGCAAGGGCAATGGGACTCTAATCTACCCAACTCAAATCCAAAATCAAATCCCCAGCTCCACGCGCTCGGGACTACTTGGGCAACTCCTTGGGCAACTCCTTGCCTAAGTCAAAGCAAATAAGGGTAGTGGGATGTTTCCATGTCAAAGAAACAGGTCACTAGCTGAAAAGTGAAAGACAGTTTCAAAAAAGAAAAACTAGAATATCAAGACTGAACCCAAAACAAGATACCGTTTTCTACCAAGAAAGGGTGAACGCAAGCAGTGCAGAAAGAAACCATGTCAATCACTTCCGAAGGACTTGCTTTCTGCCGTTTGACGCAAAAGCTCCAAAAAGCATCCTGGCCAGTAGGCTGAGTAAACAAGGTTGCAAAAACCTATCACTTAAAAAACATCAAGTTAAATGTTTATTGGCCAACCCTGTTCAACCCAATCCTCCATGGGCGAAGGCCGTTCAAACTGACTTTCCACATCTGCGATGAACACCTGCTTGATAGCGTCCCATCGAGCCATTCCAGGTCCATGCTCAGGTCGGTTACGGCGGGCAAATGTTTTCTTTCCGGAGGGTTCAACCGGTTCATCAGAAACATCCTTGGAGGGTCCAACCTTAGGCTTCTTGGCCTTGGGTTCTTTGGGTTTGTCTTCGGGTGCTTTCTTCCCATTAACGTCATCCCCACCGTTCTCCCCATTATTCACCCCCCCAGTCTCAGCCATACCATCTTGACCTTCGGTCACCTTGGCCCTTTTCGACTTTGCCTTGGCCTTGGGCGAGGCTTTGGACTTTGCCTTTTTCTTAGGAGTGGCCTTTTTCTTGGGAGTGGCCTTTTTCTTGGGAGTGGCCTTTTTCTTGGGAGTGGCCTTTTTCTTAGGAGTGGCCTTCCCAGCAGGTCTTTTTAAGGTCCCCTTCTTCCTCCCAGGTGTTTTGGGTGGTTTCATGTCATCCCTTACCTGCATCTGTTCCTTACGCCTCACCTCCGTTTCAGCATGGAACATATCCTCACCCTCTTGAGGCGAAGGCTGGGTCGCAGGAATTTCTTCAACAGGAATCTCGGGAACATTTTTGGGGCTCAATTCTCCATCTTTGGAACCATTACCAGGAATCTCTGGAACTTCCTGCCCTTGAACAGAAACATTTGGAATCTCTTCCTTTGGGGGTGGCCCAGATAACCCAGGTAGCTCCATGGTCGATGGAAAAAGGTGCTTTTCGAATTGCTGGGCAATCTCCTTGAAAGTCTTTGGGGGTTCACTTGAAAAGGTTGATGGAGGTGACCTTTCCTTTTCAAATTTCTTAGCCAAAGGAGACATGTCAAAGGGTAAGGTCTCAGTAGCACTGACATCAACTGGTGGAGTAACTTGTGCTGGAACGCTCTGACTGCCCTTGGACTTGATCTTTTCCATGGACCTTAGATAAGAATAGCTTTCCAACACTATCAACAATCAGGGTAAAAAAAAAAAGCCCACAGGAAAAACCCAACACTATCAATAATCAAGGAAAAACAAAACCAAATTATTCTAAACGAAGCTGAAGATCTGTTTCAATTCCGCAATTCTGGAATCAATGATTTTCATTTTCGCCTCCTTCTCAGAAGTACTTGGGTCCAGAGCGGGTGATTCAAAGACCATAATGGGTGGAGCTACTGAAGATGATGGCTCAGGGGTGGCCTCTAGAACGGTTGGTGCACAGGGGCTCTCACTAACCTGCGAGTCTTCAGGCAAGGCTTCAAATTTTTTAACCTGTGCTTCGTAGGAAGGTGTCCCAAGTAGAGGTTGGGTGTCAGCGATCTCAATCAACTCAATCGGCTTGGAGTCTTGAGGTAAGGTGTTCAAATCTTCAGGGGCTGGAAGCTGGGAATCTTCAGGGATTTGCGAATCACGAACAGGTTCCACAGGCATGGCTAATGTAACAACCCCCAACTCATTAGCCAAATCAGCTAGGCTTGCAGGTGAAACACCCCCCAAAACTTCAGACCCATCACCATACCCATCAGCAACATTTGCCGGAGGATCTGCTTCTGCAGGCTCTGGATGCTCATGTTCCCCATTTTGAGATTCCTCTTGAGGTTGAGAATCATTCCCACGTTGAGACCGGGGCCCCTTTACAACTGGCCAGTACTCCGAAACCAGATCAAAAAGCTGCTTGATCACCGGATCCTGCAGTGGAAGCATCAAGGGTAGAATGTAAATGAAGGGCCAGGTAAAACAAAGTAAACCCCACACTAACTACCAAAAGAATCCACAAAGGAAATTTTTGCTAGAAGTCAAATAAAACAACTGAGGAACACGTCTTGCAGCCCCATCATGGCGTTTCACAATGTAACTCATGAAAAGCCTGAGGGATGACCCATCACAAGATATTTTCACCAGGTCAGGAGCCATAGCCAGTCGATTCCGGAGGATTGCAACCTTTCAGGGAAGTGGACCGGTTTTTATTTTCTAGGAAATACTCTGTGAAGTATTGTGTAACTACTGTAAATTAGAACCTCGAACATTTTAGTATCCACCACGCCTGTTCTCTGGCATGATCAATCGAGATGGTTCTGGGTTCGGGGACTTGTGGACACCAAATCCGAATGAGATGCTCCAGAACAACGGCATTCTGGGCCATAGTTGCGAAGTTGATGACCCCCGTTTTTTTTGGATCCGGCCATTGAAGTAAGGACCCCGAATGCAAAACAATAGATCGGATCGTTTCATCACCATTCCAGAGGCCAGCCAAACCATCTAGAGAAAGCCCCACAAAATCTTCTTCATCTTGGTCAGAAGCTACGGCAGCTGAGTTAGCCATAAATGGGACAGCTAAATGGACAGCTACTAAGCCGCTAGTCAATCCCCTAATGAGCAAAAACCTGGCAGCATGGTCGGTTTCTACAATGTTTTTTCTTCCTGAGTTGTATGTCTTCAGATGAAAGTGAGTTCAAGCTTCCACCAACCCCCTACCATCCAGAGGGCACTTGGGCAAACCGATTTGATGGGTCAAAGCATCGATGATGCCACCATGTGTGACCTGCGGGAAGGGATACCCTCAAGACACTTATCTCACTATACTATAGTGTGTTTTGCTTTTGCTTTCCCTATGGGATGTCATGGTAGATGCAATATCTCAGATCAATTGATGCTGAAAAAAAAGTTCCTTTTCAACACATCATGGCGACTCGTTTGTCATCCAAGGCTTTTAGATGGTGCAAAAGCTCGGAGAGTAGCTTGGAGCTGCCTGAGAGCCGTGGATTGACATTTACTCCAGGGAACAAGACGTACCACACTCAAACATGTATTCAAACCACATCGTTAGGAAGTAAGTTTTAGATTTTTGATGATTTTTGTAGGAATCGACTGTTGGGTCCAAGATGCATATCGATCAAGGTTTCAAAAAAATACGGGCCACAGATGCCAAGAAAAAAACATGGCCACGCATGCGATAGTTCTCCAAGATATCCATTGCCCGGTCTTCAGATAGGACAACCTTACTTGATACAAGAAAAGCTTGGCAATTTTTTCAAAATGTTTACCATGTCTTACCTATGCTGGGTTGTCTTAAGTTTCACCAGCTGAGCAGCCTGAGGGGATTTGCCAACAAAAATGACGCGCTGCATCTCCATCCACCATTTGCCAGGGAATTTAAAGAGGCCTATCAGGGAGCTAAATTTTTGGGCTACCTGGCTTTAAGATGGCTTTCCGTTCAAGACAAAATGACTGGTTGGAATGAGCCTTCTCGTTCAAGGAGAGCCCTAGTAGATTCAGAAAGCTGCCCAAAACAAACCATGGCTAGCAGCCAACTCACACACGCACATACAGGAAAACAAGGGGATGATTCTTTGAACCAAGCGCTGCTAACAAGTGCTCCCCAAAGTGCAGTGCTTGATCAAACAATAGGATCTACTGGACCCACTCAGCCCAACCAATGTGCCCAGCAAGGGGGGGTGGCACCTCTGAAGCTTAGGCACACACCACTGGGGCCCACCAAGCTTGATTTGAGCAAATTGGACTGAATACTCAAAATGGACCGCAGTACGATTTTTAGACCGAGATCAAAGAAGTCCACTTTTCCTCTTCAGACTGAAATTTAGGGTCAACTAGAGTTCCCAGGTATATATATAAATGATATCCTGTGTTTAAAAAAAACATATATATGTATATATATATGAGATAGCCTCGGCTGCACTGAGTAGCAAGTTGCTCATATACGGAGCACTTTAGGGGGCCAGCAAGGGCCAAAGCACATGCCAACAAGCTGGGCCTACGAGAAGGAGCAAAATCAACACGTCACCAAGTGTGGCAATTATTTTGATAGTATGTATCATCTTGTGAAGCCTGGAACATGTTCACAATGCTGCAATAGTTTTTGGATGTTTTTGGACATCAAACTGGCATCAGAAAAAAAATATGCCCCAGTATGCCAGATTTTTCAGTTTGAAACATCAAGTAGAAATGACTAGATGACCCAAAATTTTACAAAAGGCCAAGGCTCCAAATAATTCCACGCAAGGTTGGCAGAGTTGTAAAAATAGGAGCATCCTTCTGCAGCAAACCTGTCCAAACTGAAGCTGGTTCATCTGCAAGATTCATACGACCACATCCGACGGATGTTCTCATGAGTCTCGACTCAGAAGAGCGGCTTGCTACATGACATGTGTAGGCTTCAGTTAGACCACAAAGACCAATCAAAGTTATCAAAGTCACAGCACTTCAAAGTAGCTCAGAACGTACTTTCAAATCATACAATCTAATGTATATAGTACATATGTGGTGGCTATATTCGAAGTCTCATTCACTTTTAAGTGGAATTATGTTGAGAGAATTCGTCTTTGCTGCAACGAACACAGTGGCAATGAATTTCAAACATAAGCCAACATAAGCTGATACTTTCCAGATTTAAGAGCTTTCCTTCCTGGTTCCTCTCGATAACCCTTTTTAGAGGGTTGCATGATGTTGCATGGTTGTGGTTGAAGACAGCAAACCATATATGTCTCTACACACTTGATGGAGAACAAAGTTGACAGCAGTATTGTTGAGAGGTGCTTTTTGCATTGGTATCCAATCTGGCAGCCCAATCTATCAGCCTCACAGCCAGTAGTTGAAGAAAATAACTTCCCCCAATTTTCAACAAAAATAATGTTTGGTCATGACAGAGTCATGACCAAACATGGATCCAACAGGTCTAGCAATATTTCCATGGCAGGCAACTATGACAGGCCCAGCCTGATGCCTAGCTCAATGGCAAAAACCACCGCGAACCTAGAGAAATGGTGAAGGTTTTCAGGTTGCAATCCCCCATGCAAACAAAGGCTCCCGAACCTAGGGAACATGCCGCATGAATAGTAAATCACTACAAATCAACTATTCAGACGATTCATTGCAAAAGCTGCAAACAAATCTGAAACACATGTGGTTGCAAAGAAAAAACAAACCAAAAAATGAGAAGAAGAGAGAGAGAGAAAGAGAGATCATGCGAGAGAGAAAAAATAAAAAACTACTGTATTCAAACATTTAGTAGAAACTGGGGTTCTTAAATCTTTTGCATTCGTATCTCTTGGGGAAAAAATCTTTACTCCAAAAAATCCATCATCTCTTAGCCTCACCGACCTGTTCCTCGGGAAAACGAAAAGCCACGTAACCCTTGCTGAATGTGCTCCAAGGTCAATGCTGAAAAAGCCTCGGATAAAGGTGGACACAGACAAACGGAAGATGGAGACCAGTGATGTGGACATATATATATATATATTATATATATATATACACTATATATACCAGGTATTCAAAGATGCTGCAAATAATTGTCAACTTTCTAAAAGTATTCTGAGTATAATATGTATATATTTCTTTTTCATATCATCGCCTTGCCAGATTTTCGCCCCAAGGACTATCAAGCTGTAACCAACAAAGTACGACATGAAGGTATCAAACAAAGAATGAGCCTGTAAGGCAAAATTCAACGGATGACAAACCAAGAACCCTGAAGTATGCATGTCAGTTCATAGTTAACTTGGAGCTGTGGGCAAAGTACTCGAGGGATCAGTATTCAAGGTCAGCTGTGCGCTGGGACCAAACTTTTAGTTCCATCTTAGCAAAATCTTCGTTCATTTGTGTTCTGTGAATCCGCGCAACAGTGATCAATCATGGTCAACGGACGATCGAAATGGGTCCACATAGTCCACAAAGCAAAATGTCAAAAAATGGAATCGTCCGGGCATAAAGACGCGTTTTCTCATTGCAACCTGCGGCAAAAAAACACAAATCCATGATGCCTGAACTCATCTTCAGTCAAGGTGCAGATCCATTAGAGGCCAAGATGTCGATCTGAACTCCTTGGGAAAATGGCTCTCAGCTCTCATGGCTGTTGTCATTGCAGGGCATGAAGATATATGACGTAGAAGTCATAAGTGGGTGGTGGTCCCTCATATCCTCCAAGTTTACTTGATTTTGTTCTCTTGTCTCACTACTCTACCACCGGAACCTCTCGTGCAACAGGAACTGGGCACTTGAAATGGGATGTCAGATTGCTCGCGAAGAAATGAACCGATTCATTCCAGGTCACACAAAGAAAACCTACAAACAGACCAAGATTCCAATGACAATGCAGTGTCCAAGAATGGCAGCCTGAGCAGGGTACAAGACAACACACAAATCCAACATGCACACTTAATCGAAAAAGCGCCGGATATCCCTGTAGTGATAAATGATGTATACCATTAAACACTTGAGATGCTATGACGATGGGAAATACATCCATAGCTAGTCATCAATCTATACTAATACAAATCGTACCGTTGTACCTGTCTGCCTGTCTGCTGTTTTAGTTGGTCGATCAATCCGTGACCAATCAGTAAATCACTTGATCAATTGGTGGATCAAACCATCGCGCAATCAATGAAGCAATAAATTACAATCAATCTGTCAGTCAATCAATCAAGCAAGCAATCACTCACTCAATCAAGCAAACAAAATCAAATCAAAACAATTCAGATTAAATCAACCAACGAGTCAACAAGTCCTTTCATAAATCAACAAGGCAACGCCACAAATCCAACAACCTATGGAGTAACACTCTTGAGTGATTCAAAACGATGCCATGTCAAACAACTGGATACAAATGGACCACTTGGACATATTTGATGTGTCTTTCAGATTCACTAAGCGAAGGACTGTACAACAAGTGGCATGTGCAACCCGCATGCTCCACCTATGGCTGAATCATATAATTCACCTCAACCCGATAGTCGATTGCTATGCTTGTTTGAAGGAGGGTGGTCCAAAAATACCACCTAATCTGACGGGCCATGTTGTATTGTATGGAACTTGTGTCTTTGATGAGTGAGTCAAAAGAGAGAGAGAGCAAGATCAGGGCATATCCGAGAACACAACACAAAATCATATATATATATACATAAGGATGGAGTTTGACAGATAGAAACTCAAACTGGATACCTCCGAAATCAAACATTCGCGTCAACCCACCTGTGGACAATGACTCAACTATATATATCATCCATCAAGAAATGAAAGGAAGCTGCAGCAATGTTTGAAACCGAAGAGGAAAGGAATTTGACACATCATAAGCCCATAAGCTTTTCGAAGCTGGATGGAAGTGCCGTGGCGTTCAGGTCATTCTTGACCCACCCTTGAAGAAAGCAAACTGACACCAAAATCCATTGGTCCACCGAAGATTTCTGTACCCATTTCAAAAAATCTGGCAAGACTGCAAGACACATGTTTGCAAGACTCACCTAGTAGGCTTGCATTCAATCAACCAAACTTCAATATCGAAACATATTGTATCTATTTTCTCAAGATATGTGGATTTCATATGATTTGAGTCATCATATTTCAATGTCCCCATATCAGTTCCTACCAACATCAACAAAAATGCCGAGAGACCATGAAAAAACTCTCAAAGATCCAGTTGCCCACCAATTTTTTAGCCATTTCTTGGATGGATCCTGGCGGTTGGATCTGGTACAATCTGAGTTGCTACAAGTTCAGCATATTACAGCCATCTTTGAACCCATGGACATGTATTAATGCACTGCCATATGATTTTTGCCAAATTTTGCGGAAGCAAAGTGATGAAAGCCTACCCCTAAGTTCTCCCCGAATCTCGGCTTTGTGATATATTTTGTTTCGCTTCTCTAAGCCACACTTTCCAGTGAGATATCTCTACCATACTCTGCCAAACGCCATGTTCTATTGAAGGATGCACGGATTACCAATGCCAAAGGCATCAATTCTAGGCGAACATCCATCGATTTATTATGTGAGTCGGAAACACCAGAGCTAGAAAAGATAAAACACTGAGTATGTACTCATTACTTGATGATGCCACTGATAAGTCTCCGATCTAAATTGGAGTCTTCCAGAAAATAATGTAATAACCAACCATGGCACCCTTTCAGATGTTCAGTGGGCTGCAATATCACCTGTATCATCTCGTTGGTCGTGTCAATCCTCTATTCCACATTCGCACACACACACACATCAAAACTTCATTGAAATAAGTCGATGCGGATGACATTCCCCAAACAAAGGTCACACAAACAGAAACATGCAGCAAATTAAACCTTGTAGGCTAGCAGCTAGCAGCCCAAAAACTTGGGCCAATTGATGTCACCAAGCGATAATAGAGTTTCTTGAATCCCACTCACAGGGACTGTTAAAGGCTAGCCCCTGGTGTGGTTGTTTTTGGAGCCACCTCTGCTGCAACGTTGCTCCGCTTTGGAGACCTTGCCTGAGGGTCTGACGGGTGAGGTCTCATATAGATGAATGGTCAGTTGGTGTTTCATCTTGGTCTACCGGTCTATTGCCTCGTGATAAGTGTGATTCAGTTGCCTTTGCAGTTGTGCCAAGAACATCTAGCAGCCATCTGAGAAGACAAGCATATGTACGAATGGTATTCTCAGTACATGAAATTTGGATCTAGGAAAGTATATCTATTGAATTACAGTGTGCTGTGCTGCCAAAACGTGAAACAGAACAGTTGTCAGACAAGTTGTTGAATCAACCGTCAGTTTACCATCAATCCTACATCTTGTAATAGAATGGTGAGGCGGATGCAAAATGATGCAATCAAATTACATGCATTTTGCTGAATATGAGTCTGTTATTGTTGACTGATGAATAATATCTATAGATGAAGCTATCAAACCTTCGTACACTGTTGCAGGTCCCCCACCTTTGGTACCAGCTCGCGGGCTCAACACTCTTGAGACTTCCTAGGCGAAACGGTTGATGATACCTTGTTGTGATATCGGACACAGGTGTTACATCACAAACATGAATCCTGTATATCTACACTTATTCCATATATATATGTATACATCTTGGTAACATCAATTGAAAGTAAAGTGAATCTGAGTCTGTTGGAAGTATGATCAGTAAACTACATACTAAAACCATATTAACACACATCACAGATTCTCAAGGCTGTTTGATTCACTTGTATGGTTGAAGTAGGCCACACCCAAAAAGGAGCTCTGAACCCCAGCAATATAAAGGTCTGTCTCTTTGCGGATTTAACTGAGGGACATGCAGAAATATGTTCAAGTACTCCGCAATGTCAGGAATTCACATCAGTATATTTGCAAATATTAAATTATGTTACAACTAATCTGATAAGCACAAACTTTGATACCATGAAAGCAACTCTGTGCAGGAGTCCTTCCAAATCATTGTTTGACAATATGCCTTGATCTCTGACTTTTTCATCCGGGTGTCGCTACAATATCTATGCTGTAGGTATCCGGGGCCATAGCAAACTTTACAAGGCATGAGTGACATGATACCATCGTAGTTGGCCAAATAAACTACAGAGGCCGCGGAGGGCGAGGGATGCCAGAAAAAGTAACTTTGTAGATGCTATGATTCATCGGATCATGTCTTGCTGTAAATCCTATATCCTATACAGCTCGAACACAGGGACCTATTGCTGTATATATACAATATGGTTTTACTAGGACTGGGGCCAGGATATTCCTCACTTGATGTGTGCATCACACCCACTGATGATCCCCTCCTGCGTTTTGCAGTTCTGATTGGTGATACGGCATGACCTTGCCGATGTGTTAGCCAAGACTCTGCAGGAAGCATGTTGTAAACGCTCTCTGCAGCTTTGCTCATTTCACAGAGTCCGCCTGAGCGTCAAAAGATACTCTTCAATGTAGCACTTTTATCTTTATCAGGTGTTTCCGGCGTTTTTTTTTTCCCATGTGTTTTGTTCACGTGTTTTCTCATATTTTTTTCAGTGCAGGGTTTCTCTGTTGGTTTGGGGTGTTTCTGTTGTAGTGTGATGTATTGTCGGTCGTTGCCACTGTGCTTTGGAGGTTTCAACCGAAGGGGGCTGTAGGTCTCTGTGCGATTGAGCCATGTCCAAATAATGGAAATGATGTATATATATATAAACATATATAAAGAGCATATTAGTCAATGTTTAGTAAGCTACATGAAATGCCCTCTGAAACAGATCCTATTTGGAAGTGTCCCGGATTTGTGCCAGGTACAGCAACAATACTGATTCTAAAACGTAATTAGTATGCTTCAATCTGTTTCTTCTTTGCACAGGAAGATAAACCAACAAAAAACAAACGACATCTGTTGTTTCTGCACATGATTTGTCTTGTGATGTGTTGGAAGTAACCATGATTCTGAATGATATGACATAATACACAATTCCTTTGAAAAGTACCCCTATCAAATCTGCACCCTAAGATTGATCTCCTGAAAAGAAGGAGGAGCGTTCCCAACACTGTTGAATCCAATATGTTTTGTTGCTGTTTCACCAGCATATCTACTTTCACAAAGATATCGTGCTTGAAATTGATGTCGATCTGTATCTCCTGCAATCGAACAAGACCATGTGTCCATTGCCTTCCCAGGTCATATATTGGTATCACCTAGATCCAGTCCACATGACTGCAAGCTCAAAAGTTTCTAAAAGCCAGCGTGCTTTCAGCCAAGTCAAATTCCCAAATCAACCATGTGATGAACAAAATAATCATCACCTTCTTCTTCATCATAATCAAATTCATAGACAACATTACTTCGTCAGCGACCAAGAAACGAAGTTTCATTTCCACCGCTGCTTTGCTTATGCGTGTCTGAGCGCTAGCAGTACCAAGAGGATTCGTTGCCTCAGGATGTTGGGGCACGGGGCCTTTTGGCCTTAGCAATGAGAAATGACGATCGTTTCCATAAACGAAGGTACATAATGGATCTATCTATCTATCTATCTATCTATCTATCTATCTATCTATCTATCTATACGTATATTCAAAAGCACATCTTGAGATGATATCACACGACATTTCAAGCCTAGATCACCATGTCAAGAATTGACTTCAGAAAACATCATTACTTGAAATTAGGACCATCCAACCAATCAATATATGAGACCGTCAGATCTGAGAAGAAAAAACAAAAACATAGACCCTCATGAGCTTTCCCATTCACCTGGAAACTTGTCAACCCAAACATAGGAGTCCGTGATTCGGGGTAACCGACAGGTATATATGTAGTACTATTTTCACCAGCCACGCAACAACAGTCTCAATTCACCAACATCCTCCTTTGAATCAAAAGACTGTATTCATCCATAAACAAGATTGAAAAAACATCGACATATACGTCGACTAAAAGATAAAAAAAAACAATCAAACGCGAAAATTCTAAGTTCCAGGAATCCCTGCAACTCCCGAGACAACCCCTGACCAACTGACCAACCACAGTCGCCATGCTGGCATCGCTGGTATCCACCATCAGCCCTTTGGAGGTGGGTTGCGCTGGCACCTGGGTTTTTTCGTTCATTTCGAGGGTAGGTTTTTGTTGCGTCAGGTGGTTGAAACCTACAAAAGGATGGAAAACAAAGGCATTTACATCATCTACTAGTTTACTAAAGTTTACGAGTAAGAATTAAAGATTGTGATTCTGACAATCTCCATGAGTAACCTGCACAATGACAGCTTCCTGGAATGGGCATCAACAACTGGATAGTTTCCTTCACCAGTGAACATGCATATATTGATTTTGTGATGTTTCAGGTATGACGTAATGGGCAAAAACTTCATAATGGCAGCGGCTCAAACGAAAAGGGTATCAAGTTGAAAATTGTATATTTAGGCCGATCTTTATTCATCCATCATCATGACAACCCATCTGGTACCATAATACACAACTTGCCAGTCAAATATCATGAACTGTTCCGGGGAAATCCTTTGTGTTGTGATCAGTTACAGGGAGCAAGGACCAGTCACGCATTTAACGAAACAACCATGACAAACATTGACAAACTTCACTAGGCAGACTCAAGGTCCACATGGGGATGTCAAATCCAGAAACGATTGAGTTCAGTGAGTTCAGTAAGAAAGCATACTTGTACTATGTAAATGTAAAAATGATAATGTATAGCAACATATAGTACAAATAAACATGTGTATATATAAATATACATGTACACATGGTATATACATGAACATGTATACTACAGTAACCACCAAGCAACGGTGAATCGTCCGAAGACTTGGTCGATTCGTCGAAAGAGCTCTTGATCTCTGTCCTCAGTGGCAACCAAACCAAAACCAAAACGTAAGATGTTAACATTGCAACATCAACTGGCGTCATACCAAAAGGTGTTTGTCAAAAGGACATCATCAAAATCATTTTGAGAGAGTTGCAGGTTCCCGCCACGATCATTGACTATGGAATCATGTTTAAAACTGTTTGTTACAATCCAACAACTGAAGGGGTATGTGAATAACATGCGAAATAAATATGTATACGCCAATATAAATACTATACAACTACATGCCAGAATTGGACCTGTGTTGACCTGCCCAACTTTTGCAGGCTATACTTTTTTGAACCATATATTGCTAGAACAAATACCCATCACGTATTCCTCTAACGAATTGATATTTAACAGTGCAGCCCTTTGTATATTCCTTACCTTGGCTTCAAACATTGCTTTTTCTTTGGGTCTCTATAGGATAGAAGTGTTTGCCTTGCATGAAACACTTCAACTCTGTCAAATGCCGATATCAGAAATCAATCTTGAAGACCACATTGTCAAGTATTCAGGCAGGACAATTGCATGTGTCCAGCAGTTTTATATGTGATTCATTGCGCACAAAAAAATACATATGTAATATCATGTGGGCACATTAGAACAATTTAGAGCCATCATGGACATTGAAATGTTTTTTCCGTCCATCCACCATGTGTGCTGAGGTTTGTGTCGTGGCGATGCTGTGGTTTTCAGCCAAGTTTCAGTCAGCATCTGCTCAAACCTGGCGCTGATTTGATGGTTTGCTTGGCCATGATGTGTTTTTTGTCGTCCGTATCTTAGTGTCAAAAATAAAAAACAGTAATGATTAGTTGTTAAAAAAAAAATACGTACAGAGTGATTGTAGAACTTTATTCAGCATAAAAAAGGTGTATAGTGTGGCCCGCAAAAGGTGCAGAGTTTCAGGTCCCAGCCCATGTTTTCTGCACTTTCGGGTGGCTGGTTCGATATTCGGGTTTGCTGAATGCACCTGTTCACACTAGGTAGCACCAGCTCCAAAATCAACTCTCAATGTGATTTCGTCAGGTCTGGGATATAGTTGCAACTACCAGCGTGCTGCACAAGTTGCAACTTAGGGAACCCTGTTGCTGAAGCCCAGGGAGTTGCACATTCCCCACAACCAAACAATTTCAGCCACGCATCACTAGCCTGTACAACGAAGATCTATGTTTTTTTGTTTGTTTTGAGTTCTGACAGAAAGTGTTCCATCAAATCCAGTGCCCGAAACATGTAAATCATACGGAATCATACCACCATCCGTAACATTAACATCCAGCAACATTTTGAAATGCTGCAGCTCCCCACCTGCCAACTAAATCCTCCACCAATGGTGTCTCCAATTTCTCCTTGGCCACATCCTGATTGACATTTCATTGATTGGACTTGTCCATTCGTAATTATAGAAGTCAAAGACTCATATTACATATATTTAGATGATCCAATTCCATCATTTTTGGGAGGGTATGATCTTTCACCAACAAGAAATAAGGAAACAATGAAAGTATTCCAACTCCACTAACGTATCCTTTGTTGGTTGTGGTTGTGTGAAGCTGCAGGGAACTTCACCCAGATCATATAAATCTTGCACGGTTTTGCAAAGAAAGTCTATGTATATATATATATATATTGAACATGTGGGTAGCCTTCCTACAAATATATATGACTCATACAAATACAAGATTTCCGAATGTGGATACGACCTGAACGTAAAGAAAGCCATTTCAATTAATTTGCAGCAGCTTGTGAAGTCCAAATAGCAAGGCACGAACATGGTATGTTGTGCTAATTGGGAGGATTTCAGTATCCATTCCTCATATTCAACACGCAGAAACTGGTTCAGCAAACAACGTATATAATTCTGAGTGCACGTTGCAACTAGAGATCTGCAAACCGAATGGTCTGGAGCAGTCTTTCTTCCAGTTGCCAAACTCTACTATTTCATCTCGTAAAAAACAATATGGCATCATTCGGCAGTCATTAATCATATATTTCTATTTGGGGGTGATGGACAGGACGCCAAAATCTACACAAGATCAGCTTCTCTATTCTTAAATTGCAAATCATATTGATGTGGAGCAAGTTTTGAGTACCTTATCAAAAAAACTGCCACATAGCATTTCCAGCAATGGAAGAACTGGAGAAGTCTCACCAACTCTGTGCAAAATTCAAAAAACAAATCACTTGGATTGCCTGAATGGAAGCATCTAGACCAGTTCGATGTTACGTCAAGATTTATGTGATGTTATCATTAGCCCAACCTGCCAGGTCGAAGGAAAAGGTCCAGATGAGACATCAGGCTCCATGAGGTTGAATGTATGTGGTGATTCCTTTGATTAGTCCAAAAACTAAGTTTGAAAGCTGATGACACATGATATGACAGAACATGGAGTAAGGATTGAAACAAAATGATGAATAGGAACGCAATCATCTTTATAAGTATTTTAAACACTGTTTAATTATTGTGAGCTTTAACATGAACTGCAAACACTCGGGTGTTTTCTGTTGGTGATCTTGGGGTTCAAGCACATTCTTGCACCAAATTTTGTTTCCTCCAACTCTCACAAGGTGGTGATCAGTGGTGATCCTGATCCAACAAATCAAAGTTTTACCATGATTAAATGTACAGTATTACAGTACGAACAAATGAAGAAAGTGACGATATTCATCAATCAATCTTCTGCAACTTCCACACTTTGAGCAGCTGCGGGGTATGTTGCGATCCAGCATAGCATCTTGATCATTTCACCATCTTTTACCTGCCTTACAACGTTTTGGTAGATGTTGGAAATCAATCAACAGACAAAGCAAATGGATGAAAGGGACATCACATTCGTCAATCATTCTTGTGGTGTCTATTATGTTTGGAAATGGCAAAAAAAGGCAAAATGGAAAAATCCAGTCAACCCATCCAATTCAACTCTCCCAAGAAGTCTAAATGTTGGCATCGTCACGTTGCATGAACAACTTTACGGTGGTGAGGTGTTTGTCGTACGTCTTGTTTCTAAACCAACAAGTTGCTGGTTATTGGTGACAGGGTTTGCCATAATCACTTGAAACAACCCTAAACACTTGGAGAAACCCTGCATCACCAAGGGACTTGCTACCGGTCAATTTTTAGCGGTGATTATGGTGGAGGCCCGGCTGATGATGAGTTTTTCAACCATTTGAACAAAAGGCAGCTCAATCAGCATCCATCCCCAAAATAGTTATCAATAGTTTCATCCGCACACACACGACATTTCACAATATCTACAGCTACTATCCATTGATGAGTTCAACCAAACATCCAGGAATCATCCATCGTGAATTTCCACCATGTTACCAGTATGCTTGTTGAATACACAAAACATGAAGGGCAAGTGACGTGAATTGAGGTATTCTTGGGTACCCCCGTCCACAACACATCCACCTAAACACTAGCGAGCCTCGCTAGAAGCTTTGGGCCATGCCTGAGAAAATGCGATGAAACACATCCAAAATCAGACACAGTTCTCTCATCCCGATTCAAATATGCCAAAACCAATCAGGCATTGAGTTTTTGGTGGACCTTTGACTCTTTCGTCTTTGCTTGTCAAACAACATCTTGGCTGTTTTAATATCAGTGATCATCAATCCGTGTGAGAATGTATCTTACATTAGTTGCAAAACATCAATAATATGTATGTATATATTTATATTGTGATCCTTTATATGTACATTCACCTTTGCTGGCTCTTTTTGGAAAGAACGATTGGAACAAAGAAATTTATACCTTGTAATCCAAAAAAGGGCCACACAAATTGATCAATACCTTGGAAGCCAAACGAAACAACACAACAAATCAGCTGGGCTCATGCATCAACATCACCCACCCCGCGAGTCACCTGTTGTACTTGGCTGGCAGCAGCACCTCAAAAGAAAACCACGTGCTGCTGCAATGTTTTTTTTTTGTAGATCACCAAGTGGCCTAGTATCACAAAGTGTTATAAAAAACGCATCTTCAGTGCAGAATCTGGTGGGTTTCAAAAGAAAACGGTTCATAAGAATTGAATTCGTACATGTTTGTCTTACATGAAAACGATCCTAAATCCCAAAGAGAAATTAAGGCCCCAAATGGTTCCCTTGTTTCCCCACTGGAGAGATTCACCTTTCCCTCAGATTTCCAACACATCTCGGCATGATCCCCCGGGGCCTTCAGTCAGGCTACCAGGAGCCAGTTTTCTCCTGGAAAGGACGGACGGATGATCCGACTTGCACAGCAATTGGCCTATGCAAAATATGTAGTATAGACAGTAGAGACGTAGATATATATATATATAATATTTACATAAATATAAATATACATTATATACATACAAAAATATAAATATATATGCACATATATATATATATTACGGTGTGTGTTGGTGTCATAGTGACGTGTCATATAATCTGTACACATTATTATATTGATCAGTTATCAAGACAGTAAACACGATTTGTTATTTTAGGAGGTATAAGTCAACTGTCCTGGAAGAAAACTTTAGTCTAAGCTCTAGTTTAATTGACAGTGGACACCTGCACAAGTTCCGTTGATAACCTTCTCACACAAAAAGCTTACGTGCGAACTCGATCTCTACCTGTAACTGGCAACAGGAACTGGAAAATGTTACACATATTATGACATCATCCAAACCTGATGAGACATGCAACCTTGAACAATGCCGTTCGAAAGACATTCAATAGAATTCATTCAAGGGTGAAATAAAATGCAAGTAGGTCTGTAAAACAGAGCCATTCGACAAATACCTCTCTGAATGCCTCCGACAAATATTGGACTTCAAGGAGGCATACGATTCTAGGCAGCAGTGATGTCACATGCTCTATTTGGAAAAATAAAACATGACCAATTAATTCTCTGGTTTCAAATTTCAAACTGGTTACTATACCTAAAGTGGAGCAACCATTGAAGCAGCACCACCCCAAGCTGCGATATATCATCTTAGCTTTTTTTGGATGTTTTGGGATTGTCCCTTCAATGTTGCATAGCAAAAACTAGATTCAAACTTTGGGGCACCACAATTTCACAAGATGCTTTATATGTGTCTAAATTTGATCCAACTTTCATATCACACAAACTCTAAACATGAGAACCTATCCGTCACAACGCAACATCCATCTTTGCCATTGGTTCAAAGTCAGCTTCAATCTGTGTGTATTTGTCTCAACCCCATCATACAGATCCACACGACATCCACCAACGTCGTCACCTGATCTCTTCCACGGATGGAAGTTGAAACACCTCACGAAAAACGACTCACCGGTTTCGGGGTTTCTTGTGATCCTTCTCACCATGTTGGATGGATGACATGTTGACAATTTATGTTGTAAACAAACATGGCCAAAACACTGTTTACAGACTTTGGCCGAAACCTTTCACGCATCTCTTCATTTTACAGTTGACCTTGCACCACAGCATCTCGAAACAGCTTCCGAATAGTGACCCTCCAAAAGTCCATGTTTGCCTCTCAACTTTGCCAACAAACATGACGTCATCCCCTGCTTTCAACTTTCAACAGAAAACATCTTGGTGGATTCATTGAACCATGATTCTCCACAAATAATTCCAAACATTCATCAAATTTCATTGAAAGAATTCAAACACGAGACGTTTCAACCACCTACATATCCTAAATTCTATGAGTTACCTGAGTTCTCAGCAAGACACCCCACCCCTCACTATTGCGGTCATGAGATTTGGACCTCCCAATTGCGCTGCCAAAGCTCACCCTGAGCAAACCCCAGAGATGGTGGATGCCATGAAAAAACAGCATTCAACGCAGCCTTCACCAAGTCATAGAAATATATACCACAACACACAGCATGTTTTCGTATGTTCATCTGAGTCTCAATTGGTATGCTAAGTATGCTGCATGTATATCTGTTGTGAATTGGAATCTAGCAAATAATTTGAGTTGGAAACATTATCTCATTTTATACTATACCATACACTGAAATGATCAGAAGTTTGAACAAACTTACTAAATCAGGGTCTGTGCCAAGCCATCAAAAGTTTCAACACAATGGCACGCGAGTCCCTGCTTTGTTGGGTGCCTTCTCATTCTGCCAGTAAACTTCCAATGTATGGCCCATGGCTATTCACACTCTCATGCTTCACATGAATCTGTACAGGGGAAGGGCCACAAACTTGTCACAATGTCCTCAGAAAAACTGTGTTTTCAACACAGAAATCCTAAGGGTTGGTTAAATTTCGCATACCATCCATGTATATTTAATACATATTATTTACCTACATTTATGGTCCTTATGGTTGAAATGTATGGTAAATGCACGTAAATATACCTACCAGTCCCATGAATGCCGTGGGTTTGCTATGCCTGAACACCTGTTCGGGCCACCCCGCAGATTTGATCCAGGTCTGCACCCAGTGGCGAAGATAAGCCTTGGTTTGAATCCACCATTAAAAAAAATCAGTTTTTTTTCCCGGGCCGGAGATGGATGTTTGTTTTTACAGTCATGAAATTACTAACCATCTCAGGTGCTATGCTAGGGTCCATTTTCAGGTGCTATGAAAAAATCAGTTCGGATGGTCCATTTTCAGGTGCTATGCTAGTTTTAGGGAGGGTCGTTTTGCGTTTCACAAGTACCGAACAAAGTTTTTGCTGGGCATCAAGACTTGCAACGCTTTCTGCAAAGTTGGATCTGAATTGCCTGATCGAGTCGATGAGCAAAGCGAATTCACCACCAGGAAAAAAAAACAGGATGCATAGGTTCAAATATCTGCAAATAAAGGGAGAAATGACAATGCATCATATGCATTGATGTTTTGCGATGTGGATCTTTTTTATCATATATAGTCTCTTCATGGGCCGTATTATATTGTTTTCAAAAATAGGCACCTGATGCTTCTCAAGCGCTTCAAACGATCAGCAAATCTGATAAAACCAACATGGCAGTGGATAGCCAACCACGTGTAAAGAAGTCATTATACTTGCATACACTTGCGGCAAATCTTTCAGAGCAACCTGATTGACCTTCCGAATATATGGTCCTTCTCCTTATTCTGTCCAGAAGTCAAACACGTACGCAAAACTTGTACACAACCTAGCACCCTATGTTGCATACCATGCCCCGTATCACAAAATTAAAATGCATCTATGCCGGAGCCCTCTGTCCTGACCCTTCACCCCTGCTATTGAAATCGATGGCCTACTTGCACAAAAAGACGCTGCAACCAAGATTGCAAAGCTGGAGGAAATCGGGGGCCACTGCCTGAAACACAATTGAAAAGCTATGATTGGAAATACGTACAAGTTCTTACAAGATATACACAAAGAGGGATTGCCTTAAACATGTTGGGCAATAGTATATATAATTTAAATATACTATCACATAGTATTACAGTAGACATGAAATACCTTTATTTGCTAAGAAGGGTCCTGCAACCAAGTTTTTTTTTCAAAACCATATTGTGCAAACTCCTTTTTGCAGCATCAGGGTTTCTGCTAGGTTAAGAGCCGTAGGGTCTGACACTGGAAAATCATCAAAACGCATCAAATCCCGGCGGGAAAAAACAATGATTGGTCCAAAGAATCCCTTTTGAACAATCAGTGGCATCATTCCTCTCACAGTGCTGCATACGATGTCGGGTGCAATTTGATTTCTCCTCCGGCTGATATGCAACCATGTCGGGCTTACTTAGTCATGTATCATCCAAACTCCATCTTGCAGGGCTACTTAATAGTACTTAGTTTTTTTACCGAATTCGTTCCTAAAATACTCACACAACGGACAGGACATCCAGTGCCTAGTGCAGCCGCCCCGGCGGTGGGATTGGGCACGCTGGAGCTTGGCCGTACCACCGTTTGAGTCTGAGCAGGTTGACCGTTGAAAACCATGTTGCTGGGTTGCAGGTGAATGTGGATGATGAGACGAAATATAATGGTATGGGTGGTCATGATGATGATGATGATGATGATGATGATGATGATGGTGATGATGATGATGGCGGCCCTGACAGTCACAACAACCTTCAGCTTGACTCACCATGCTTCAACCCTCACCTTCCAATATCTTTCTGGAGATCTTGGGATTTGATGGGATCGATGGTAAAACAATATTAAAACAATATTTTTTTTGAAGTGCGCAACATATTCGTTTTTGGGGCCATGGTTCAGATGCCAGAATCTGGCGGGACATTCAACTCAACATGTATATCAAATATATGTATATACATGTACTATATATAAAAGTTAAATGCTATATCTATTAATCTATGTACATTTAACACAATGTATTTACAATAAAAGGAAAGACATGTAAAACATGAAGTTTGATCCATAATAGTAATTGTTAATCCCTCAGAACAGGCAGTTAACAACTGTTGAACAAATCAAACGATCGAAGTCCTTCAACCATCAAACATAAGTCGGTTATATGGGTGCGTTTCAACATTGAACCTCCAAAGATATCCGAAAAATGGATGATTCAATGCTTAAACAATTCGTTCAAACCTGTGATCTGACTCTACTTTGTCACCTCAGTTTTGAAGCATAACGCACGTGACTCACCCATGGGGACAAATTATCTGTCATCCATTGGGAAACCCAACTCCCGTCCGCGGCCGTGCGCCAAAAGCGGAGGAGGGAGCCCCGGGAGGTCCCGGCCACCCCTGGCGGCGAATGCATCAGGAACTACAAGCATGCCCACTGTCAGGGGACATACAGTTTATGGGTGGCAGTCAGAATTCATAGCAATTGCACATTCCGCAGGTTGAGCACCTAGTTTTCAAGCGAAGGCTGTCTTTTGCAAGTACGAAAACATCACCCAATGTAAATTTTACAGCGTAAGTTCCCTCAGAGGCTCACAGGATGATGTAAAAGAGGAAGAGAATGAGTCAATGTGTTTGGGGTTGCCGTGTCCTTCTTTCCTGGCAGATGCTGCTCATTGCATAACTGCTAAGAATCGAAAGGCAAAGGAAAAATATATCGACAAGCCTTCCTCCTACAATAACCCGGGGGTTTTCCATTGGAAGATGACCTCCCAAGCCTGCATAAGATTGCTTAAAAAGAGTGTTGAGGTGCATCTATTTTAAATGATCAATGTTGTTGGATCAAAAAATAAAAAATAAAACCTGACAGTTACACAACATTTGCCGACTGCCAAAGTGATTCTTTGACTGAAATGTATTAAAATGTATGATTTTTCCAAGTGGCCCAACAGCAAACAAAGTTAACCCAACGAACTGAAAGCTGCTGTGGATTTTGTGGAGCAAATTACGCAATTGCCCATATGGACCATATGGTTTCCTAAATAGAATCATGAGTAATCAGCACGTCACGTGTATGGGAATCTTGAGGTCCCTTAAAACTAACTTATTAATTATACAGGACACTTTCTACAAGTAGTTGGCGAGCGTCCATGAATCATGACACTTCAAAACGCTGGTACTCCGGGCTCCCACATGGTGCTCAGCTGAAAACAATAGAGATATGCTTCCAACATGCAGAGGTCTGCCTTCAAATGTTGATCATCAACCAATGAATGATAGACCTGGGGATAGTCTTCCATTCATAAAGGATGGTCATTAAAACTACTTTCTGAAGAGGTTGCACGATAATAGAATTACCTCTTGAATAAGTCAATTTTGCCAAGGTATTGCTTTCATTACCTGCCCAAATGAAGTTGTTTATACTAGTTGGTGGTTGAATCAACCCCATCCGAAAAATTATTAGTCAAATCGGATCATTTCCCCAGGTAGGGGTGAAAATTAAAACATGAAATGACCACCACCAAGAATATCATTTCCCGCCTGCTGCAGCCTCTCTTGTTGCTGCGCTTGTTGCATTTGCATGCGCTGGGCGGGTGTAACACCCTGCCAGCTTACGCTGTTGTTGGGGACCCTCATGGGTTTTCCCTACTAGGGTACCATTTAGAGAAGAGCATGCCTTTTCCAGAGACTTCAAACACAATTTAGATGCTCCACTCACGCAAAAAAACAACTAAAAATGATAGACTTCATGAAGGTAGGAACTGTTTATCCAACTGCAACAGCAACAATGCAGAAATTCTGTGATTTTTTGTTTTCCAAACTATTGCGAACATGACTTTCTTGGAGAAACTGATTCCAGAGTTTCTCAGGAGTTTCATCATCCCCCAGCTCAACTCCCCCAATATCACAGGATACCAAGATACAAATACTTGAAGCAGCAATACAAGTTCATATCTGAACAACTCTAAACATGAATCATAATTTCTATGTATTTTGTGGATAATTCACATCTTCCACATCTTCAGCAGCTATGAACAAAATCTTTCTCTATTTCCCGACGCTAAGCTTCCCTACACGCAGCATCATTACCGGTGGTCGAGGGGTACCCATGGCTTTCCCTCACAAACAAAGAAACACAGCCAGCAAAAAACGCCCAGGATGATGGCATCCCAAAAGCATCCGCCAGGAAAGCTGTTGACTTCTATAAACGCCCTATACAGCAAGTTCATCTCTTGATATTCGTTTCCGGTCGTGTTCTGCCCTGCAACTTGCTCCTAAAACGTAACATCGAACTTCCAGGGGAATGAAAAACAAAAACGCCAAATGGATAGTCTCTATATTGTACCCCCTTCTACTCAACAACAACAGGCATTAAACATGGTCTGAAACATGAAACATGGGTTCAACAAATGGTCAATTGAATTGAAAAGAAGGATCACATCCTCCAAGACGTTATGTTTCTAGTGTTCCATGTCAAACCTACCATGACTCTATGTAGCATTTGTTTTTATTACTGGGTACTGGGTACTGCAATTTGCATTTAAAAATCTAAAGCCAACAGTTGCAAACTCATTTGATTTACAGTCATTTGAAAGGGAGAGCGGGACCCCTGCTCAGCCACCTTTTGAGGTGACAGGAGTTCTTACATCACCGGCTAGGCAATTGGGCTCCCAAAAAGTTATTGTTTACCTGGTTTCTTGGTCCGGAGTTTAGACTCTTGATACCTGTCTCCTGACTCCTGAAACTGCGTACACCTGTCAAGTACCAGAGTGACTTGGTGGAATGCAGTCTCTTTTGGCCTCCCTTTTGCTGACACACTCCAACCCCAAGTCCTAGGCCAACTTTGCCTTGGCAGCCACAACCGTTGGAATCCATCTGCTTGCCCTTCCCTGCTCCCATCTGTTTCCCCTTGTTCATCATGCCCATCAGGGTCATCTGACCGCCATCCCCCATCTTGTTACCCTCCTCACCACCCTTTCCACCCATTCCACCCATGCCACCCATTCCCCCCATGCCACCCATGCCACCCATGCCGCCCATCCCACCCATGCCACCCATTCCCTTCCCTTGCTCTCCGGCTCCACTCATTCCACCCATTCCACCCATGCCACCCATCCCGCCCATTCCGCCCATTCCACCCATCCCACCCATGCCTTTGCCCATCTTTCTGGCCATACCCATACTGCCCCCCATGGCATTTCCCATAGGTCCTCCCATATTTCCCATCCCCGTCCCCATGCCACCCGTCCCTCCCATATTCATGCCACCACTCATTCCTTGCATCCGTGCCATAGAGGTACCTCTCCAAGGTCCCATTGGACACCCAGTCAACATATGATATATGTTCACACCAGATCATCAATCATGAATAACCATTCGGCCTAGCATCATCACAATCATACATGATACCTTGATTGTCCTTGAAGAACTGCGGATGCAAATAATTGGACATTTAGGGTGCATAATATTATCCCATGAAAAACCGGGGTACAACTTTGAAAGAACAAATTGCCACTAGCACTGTCAAGAAGCAAACGTTTTGTAGCAGCCTCAAATGACATTTACTGCCATGATCATCCATCATCTCATGGACAGTTCAGAAACTCCTAAACTCCTAGTACATGATGATGATTCTCATCCAGGGGCACCCATTCCGCTGGAAGCCTGGCAAAACAAACAGATCCAAACAGCACCAAAGTGGAACTGTAAGGCCAAGCACGAAGTGTGATGGAATACTATAGTTCTGTTGATGTTGGGTTATGTGCGAAAACATCAAATACAAAAAAGGGATGTCTCAATCGACGCAAACACACTCTCACAGAGGTGTACTATCTGAAATGCAGAGGCAGAGAGACCTAGACTCTAGACATGTCATGTCTGAATACGAATTGACTCAGTGATCAAACAGAGCAATCACAACAACACAGCCAATCTGATATAACTAAACCACTAAGATCACATTCACACATAACGCCACATGAGTCCATGTGAATGCTACACTCTACTACATAGTAAACCCCAGTCTACGTGCCCAAAATAGAAAGAAGTCACTGTACAATTTCCAAACAATCCTTGTGATCTTTTGGACATCAATGATATCAATGCTAATTCTCAAGTGTATTCTGTGTATATTTGTCTTGGCTTCTCAAACTTTGATGCATTCAAAACATTTCAAAACTTCATCCCTGGCACTTTCCATGGTTAGGTGTCAAACTGTGAGAATTATTTGTTATCATTGATCAAATACAGCAACCTTGGACCAAGATCATCTGACATAAGATGACTACAATGTCTGCTGAAGAATGTCAAGTCCATACTTACAAATCTTATTCAATCCTTCGTACCACAGTACACACAAATAAATCTCAATCGAGGTGGCACTGAATGGGGCAACCTATCTGCAAATACAATAGTATCTGCACCACTTTTGGCCTGTTGATAGGCGGTTCGGTTCTGATGTGTTGCTTCTTATTGTCTTAAAACAGAAAACCCATTCCCAGCTAGCCTTTTCTGGACCTCTATGATACCTCACTTGAATCACCGTCGGAGTCTTCAGCCTTCAGCTTGGTATCTTTTCCGCAAGCAGCTGAGGCAGATAGGGGGTGGTCAGCACAGCACAAAGGCAAGGACTCACAAAATCATGGCACGTACACAGCTAATTCGGAGACCTGTATGTGCAGGGAAGCCAAAATGAAGGGCACATTTGCCACACTTCCAAAAAGCTTGGCTAAATCCGCACGAAGTGCACGTAATCTCGCAACATGCACGCGGTTGGAAACAGTTTGACTGGGCCAGATTCGAAAGAAACCCATGGCCGAGGTTCAGAAAGTCGAAATCCTTTGAGAAAACAAGTGGATTCTGGGTTAGTGTATTTAAAAAATCTACAGAAAACATCAACATGCTCAACATGATCAAGGGGTTTTCTTGGCTGGTTTCTTTGGTCACATTCCAACAATAACTCTGAGACTTTTAAACCAAAGGCCTGTGAGACCTGAGTGTTGTACTACAGGCTCAAAGTTCAAAACTCTGCCAAAACTGGTTCGATCTTTTCGCGAATTCCTGGGTTTTTGTCGGGAGTTGGGAGTCAAAAAAGGTAAAATGTATCATCTTTAAGGGTGGACACCCGGTGTCCCTGGGAGCAAAAATGGCATTATTTAAAGACTTTATGGAAAGATCGCCTGTGCCCCTTTTGGTACCCAAATTTTGAGCCATTGCCATTACCCGTCAATTTGCTTCATAAACAACCATGGAGGTCACAATACTAAGTAGTCAAGACAGTCGATGGTGCAGTCTCAAATGTTCAGTCGACCACTTCTAGAAAGATCATAGGGACGACAGGGATGCTCTGAAATTGGAGACCCACCAATTCACCAATCAAGATGATGAATTTCAGTCCGGAAACTCATGGAATCGTTCACATGAAACTCCCTTGAGTGTTGCAAACACACACATACAGACAGAAATATTTTTTGAAACACTCGGTGGCAACAAACAAGCAGCCACTGTAGGATCTTTGAAAGAATGACATATATGTAATTAAAATATATTATATATAAATCCTGTGTATAGTCGTGTATAAATATATATATATATATATGTACCTAAATCTCCTGACCAAACCTCCCAGTTTCATTGCCCAAACTGCTGTGGGTCATTCCACGCATCCCGCTGTTGAGATGATGCACCAGGAAGGGAGTCTGTGGCTAAGTATAAAAGTCCATGTGGTTCTTGTATTGCAAAGCAGTAACAACCATGCATCCAGTTCCCTCCCCCCAAAACGAAAACAAATCCAACAACTTGCAGATCAAAGATTCAACTCGCAAATCTCATGGCGAATGACTCTGTAGGATGTTCAAAGAAAGAGCGTTTCATGGAAGCAAGGTGCTCTCGCCCTTAGAAAGCAAAAGTACAAAAGGCCCCCACGACGATGATGAATCTTTGTGCAAAGGTTTAGGCATTAAACACATTCTGAAACTGGATGATTTGGGATCATCCTGTGGGTCTTACTGTTGAAAAGCAAAATCCTGCACACCTTGCTCTGGGTTAACATCTCATCGATCGACCGACTTGACATGGCGTTTTTAAGCAAAAGTACTTAGCTGAATTTTGTCCATCAAGCCTACCATTTCAGCAACCATGCTTGCAGCTCAGGTTCATCTTGCTCGCAGGAAATGCTCGTGTAAATTCCTCCAGAACCAGGCCCACAATATCCTGGTTGATAAGAAGCACACAAGGGGGAACCTTCATGTCGCCAAACGTTTCAGGTACCTAAAACGGTACCAGCTTACATAGGTGAGTACCTCCATTTTAGGTACCTGAAATGTTTGGTGATCAAAACAATGGGGGAAACGATGTCTCCTACATCTCAAGCCAAATGGAGGCTTAAACAACAAGCAACGGTCACGTCAACTTACGTCGAATTTAGCCAAAATATAAAGGCACCTCTAAAAATCATATTGAGATCCCCCATTGTGAGGCAATCAGGTACAAAACCCTGGTGGACCAGTGGGAAGGGTGCAACAGCCTCGGCTTGGTCGTGGTTTTCATTGCCCGGGCCCGGAGTCCGAGCCCTCTCAACATACAAAAAAAAAGGAAATCACTACAATTACCCAACAAAACGCATCGCTATCAACTGCAAATCAATACAATTGGGCAAATCAATACTATAAGTTCAAGTTGATACCCCCGCTCCAAATGAATAAGTTCATCACTGACTGACCATCAGCCAAGTTGCTGCATTGAGGGTGCACTCCATCGGCCCAACATCCTGTGACAAATGGTGCATGTGTTGTACCAGAAACAAACTTACTGAATTTAGTGACCTTTTTCTTCTCAGGACATGTCCATCTAATGCATGTAATACAGATCTAGAGGCATGTGGCGAAAAGTGTGGTTGAAACGCAGAGTTCATATGTTTTCATCTTATCATTCTCCATCAACATATTGACGTGTCCGTGGAATCTCATCCTGTTCGGGGAGTAGCCACCGTAGCGAAAGATGCCCCATGGCAACTGACTGGAAACCGTTGGATGCTGGAAAATCACTGGCGGAAATACCTGCTGCTAGTGAAACGTGTCAAGTTGTACCTAGTGAATTGAATCAAATTTGATTGCACATCGGATCTGGACACACAAGAATAATTGATACACTTGCCCAAGTAAGTCAACCTGAACCTGTGCATGCAAAAGTTGCTAATTGTAAGGTGTGTACTTAACATACCTCACTCAGTCATTAAAGACCTATTGTTACACGCATCCTTCACAAACCTTTTATACTAGAATTGGATAACATCACCCACACATCTCAACCGCTGCAGGATGGCGCTCGTGCCGATTGAAATTAAATGCCAAGCAGCCAAGTTTTCCCCACATGCAAAATTTGTCCCACTTGTAGCCTGAGATGTGAAGTCATAAATCGCAAGTGATCTCTTTCTTTCTCTCATCCACTATTTTTCTCTATGTGAATGAAGACGTAAAAAAACATAATCGAATGTACATATATAATGCAAGTATGATCAAATATGCATGTATTCTATTCCAGTAAACAATATGTGGATGAACTCTGAACCATTTCATTAGACAACCTACATTACAGACATGTTGGAGGGACTCCCTTCCTGAACTAATTGTCTCATTAAGGTGGGGTGAGGTTGCTATAGCTAGCACATGTTTGTCCATTTACATTTTTTCGTATATCATATGAGTCCTACAAAAATCGTATTCGAATGAAATTACCTACAAATATAGTTGGGTGTACAAAGTAGAGGGATCCAAGAGTACATGCAGAAACTGAAACTGTCTGCTGGATTTTGCATTTGGAAGGTCCCTACATCGGAATCACACAGCCACATGTGAGTACCTAGTGAAATGGATGTGGATAAAATCATCAAATGTCAAGTCTATGACCACTGGATAGCACTTCTACGGGCAACAAAATGTGCAGCCAGTCAACTTTTGACTGTCCGTATTTGCCTAGGAGTATATATATATATATATACATATTATCATCCATATAATGTGTATACACACACCCATAGTTGCAGTGACTTGTAGTACCATCCCAACAGCCGTGAGGGCTCTGGAGGCTCGAAACAGGACCAAAACTGGAAAACACACCAGGACCACAAGTGGAGGTAACCGTTGGCATGTTTGCCTTTTGAATGTATAATTAGTTGCACAAAAAAACAAAAGGGTCTGAACAAGGTGCTGTAAAACATTGTTTCAGGAATAGACAAATATACGAGTACCTTGTTGCACCAGTAACAATGTACATCCGCTTTTCATGTTTCAGTTTAAAAAAAACATCCGCCATTGGTGAGTCTATCCAGTTCCGCGGTTCAAACCAAGTCACTTTGAGCTGTCCCCTGTGGAAACCAACATTCCCCATCTGGGTAATTCGGTCTTGCAGAGGGTGGACAATGTACAGAGTTGAAGGGCTGATGGTCACAAAATCGGCATTGTACATGGATTCCATCGGCATTACCTCGGGCCAACTCGGAAAAAAAGATGCTCAAAAAGGTGATTTTTGGCAACCTGAAGTTGGATTACTGTATTACATCTTTGGGAAATGCAAAGATGTTTCTGAAAATGTGA
>DF242985.1:0-49527 GCA_000507305.1 Breviolum minutum Mf 1.05b.01 | reverse complement strand
CTACCTTTGCCTATTTGCACGAGTCTTCAAAATCCTGCTGTGGTCATTACTCCGGAGCAGGTTATCTATAGACGTAACCATTTGTATAGACGGCGAAAGAGGGGACAATGAGGTGGCCTTGTGGCCAATATGTAGTGTATAGACTTCTGAACATATCATGATGTTCACATATTCCGTTTGAGTTTTCTATGTGATATCCTGATCCCGCCAAAGAAGTAGGGACAGGCTGTCGTGGCAGAGACCAACAGGCGATGCGATGGTTTGGAAAAGGTGACTCTTTTAAAATATGGCTATTTTTGGGTATCTATATTAGATTTCTGGATATGCAGGATGTACTATCAAAAATTGATTCTTAGGATAAAACACCCACAAATGCCGAAAAAAACAGCAAGAAAAACGATCGCGGCGCTCAGGGATTGTGAATCAACATGTTCAGGTCATTTGGTATCTTATCGCTCCCGAAACCAAACATTGATTGAGGATAGCCAGAACAAATCTGTTATCCACGGGTGACGATGAGAAATTCACGATAAAAATTATACATCGATCATCAATGCCCTTCCCCTTAAGAATGAATGATTGCCGGGCTGCGCTGAGTCTATCTGAATATACCTTTTAAAAAAAAGGCGGATGATGAGGTTCTGGCTGACCAAATCTAAAGTAGTGCATAAGCTGCACCCCAGAAATTGTTTAACAGTTCCCCCTTGTAAAATGATGTTTGAACGATCCCGTTTCCGTTTGGGTTCAAATAATGTTGAGGGACCAATCTATTTAGTATGAAGTTTTGTGAATGTTTCACCTTCATGCAGCACACTGTGTCATGGTTTCATCCAATATGCAGGTGGTACATGGTACAGCCAAATCATGAGCGAGACAACTAAAGGTCCACAATTTCACTGGCATCCTGGGATAGGACGATTCACAGAATATGAACATTGACTTCAGCATGCCCAAGTTGAGTTGGTGTCGTTTTTCTCAAAACAGGAAGAAAAATCATCCGTACATGTATCTGTATAAATATATACCCTGGAAGTCAACCACCATTTTCAAAATGATATTTCATTTTGGATGATGATAAATTCCCTACAAAAAAACAGGGGCTTCGCAAACCAACCTACTGTATAAAAAAAGGTGGTTGGACTTCCAGGGTATATCAAAATACATGAGCTTTTTTGATTGCCTACTGGTGTCCTGCCGAAATACCCGAAACAACAGTGTTTTCTTACAGGCCCGCTTTGAAGGTCCCACAGTGCATGTTCTGCAATTCTCTGAAGCAACAACAACAACAACAACAACAACAACAACAGCAACCACCACAACCGCAACCACATCCACATCCCCAGCATCAACAACAACAACAACAACAACAACAACAACAACAACAACAACAACAACAACACCAACAGCAACAACAACAACAACAACAACAACAGCAACAGCAACAACAACAACAACAACGTCTGGCTTTTCAATCATTCATTCTCAGCTGATTCTACTCTTAGAATTCCACATGACCACCTCCACCTGGCCTTGAAGTTCTTGGTTACAGAGCGGCAAGATCAATGTCATTCCAGGCCACCCTGCTACTTTACCTCAGAATCCGGGGTTTGACATTCTGGTTTGGTAATTTAGGAAGCCAAAGCTCAGGTCATCTTGGTTGGTTCAAAAAGATCTCCAGTTCGATTTAAATTCCAACTTCTTTATCTGTTTAGATATTGAGTTCTAAATCCCCCAATGGCCAATGTCCCGAACAAACAACCATCCTGTTGTTATCTTTTCACTTGGCGTTGAAACACTTCCCATTGTGATCTCAATAAACAACTCTTTAGCTCCACATTCACACCCTCACTATACAGCTAGCTGTCTACAAAAATGCCTAAATAATCCAATCATACGGTTGATGGTTCAGAAATCCTGCACCACATGGGATGTATAAACCCTATAGATAATGGGATAGACTACCTATCAAGTGGTTAGCCAGATTTCTTCCATCAATCGTATTGTCAGAGTATGATTGGGGATTCACATTCTACACATTCCTCAAAAGAAAAGTAAAGTGGTGAGAAAGCTTACTTGGGGTGATGCGTCAAATTTGATGATAGGTGGTACAACAAAGACATACGAAGAGATATCGTAGCCCATATTCTTCCACAAGGCAAGAATGGAACATATAAAGCTGGAGCTGGAACGAGCCTGAAAACGCGAGTTGAAAATGGACACTCAAAGGCAAAGGGTGCGGATAAAAACCGGGATTTTCTTGCCTCGTAGGGAGATGACTAAAAACTACTGAAAGCAATCAGATTGAAAAAACTTGGAAAAATCATGGTTTCAATCCGGAATCATGTCCATTCAATATATTCTTTGAGAAATATCAACAGGTCCACATTCACCAGACATATCCAGATGGTTAGCCATGTAACCGATAACGGGTGCATTGTTCGGAGGTCTTGGTGTAGTCACCTCCCGACAAAAACTGCAGGCCATAATGGGATGAATCATCCCTTGGGTTGCCGGGTTGGCTGCTTAGTTGTGTTAATTTGTACAACTGTTTAAGGCTCACCCTTTGAATCCATGAACAGTTCGTGGCCTCAACACAGCTGACAGCTTAGTCACCCCTTGAATCTTGAGCAAAGTTCAAGTACTGCAAGTTACTGGACTTGCTGCGCCAAAAAAAAGGCTTGAAAAAAACGACGGTCCAACCTACAGGTCCATCGTCCAAGTGTTTCTGAAGAAGAAAAAACACTGCCGACAAACAATGAGAGTCTACAGGCTACTGATTTGCCGAGAATCATTCATATGCATTCATGTTAGATTCGATGATCTTTACCAAGTCGAATCCGTCCAACCTACACATACCTACAAGATGAACATGGAACCTGAGAATACAGCCCTGGAAGAGGAAAATCATCTGAACCAAACCAATTGCAGGAAGGCCAGGGTTAAAGGTGCTAGGGAAGACCAATGACATCGTGGGAGTGACTACTGCCATACAATATGTGTATGTGTATAAACAAAAAATAATAGATCTTGCATACCCTATATTTCCACATCATCTGTGGATCATATATATCCAGAATGTAGATATACCAGTATAGGTAATCTGTTTGACGTGGTCTTCCCCGGCTGGTATTGCTCCAACTAGCTCGCACCGACCGCTGCGCCTGCCACTGTAGATTTCCCTTCATGTCATAAGCACTTAAGGTGCCAGGGGCATGTTCACCCAGACTGCCATTGCTGTAACGTGGATGGTTGTTGTTCACCGCATAGACCTTGATGATGTGTCAGTCAAGGTCGTTTTTTGTGCGACAAGTGGGGAGATTTCACCAACGACAGCACTAATGGTGACATCACCTACTTCAGCCCTTGTGATAGAAGCATTGATTCAACATCTGGAAATCATTCTCTGATGCTTTAACTGGCATCTTGAAATAGTTTTTGGGTAAAGTCTCGGAGGGAAGCTATAGCAATTTGCCAACATCAATGTTGCGCCAGGATAGGATTGCCCCTATCAATCAGGGTGTGACGAGGGTGACCGGACAATCGGCATATCAATGGCATATATAGGAAAAGAAGACCTCAAAAAAAGAGCATGAGAAAAAAACACCTATTTTTTGAGGTACCGATATCTCTTTTTGGAAACTGCCACAAATTCTATGGAAACCACAACTCGAAGTTTCATAGAGATGAAACTTATATATATACCCCCCATGTCTTACCAGAGTTTCAAAAGTTGGTGGTTTCACAACCCTCCCGGAGAAAGTCATCACCAAAATCTGCAGAACCTACCCACACAAGATATCCTTTTTAAAAACCGGATTGGATTTTGAGGCCTGAAAATACTTGGAAACTTCAGTGTCTCATTCCAATCTCCACATCTCAATCAGTCCCTCAAAAATTGACTGTAACATGTGTGTGTGTGTGTGTGTGCGACCTGTTCGGCTACAACTCACTAAGTTTGAGATTGGTCCTCATTTTTTGGGATCCTTTTTTGGGAAACAACCAAAAAAATACCACCACCACTGTGATGGGTGGGCTTCGACCTGGACCAAAAAAAACTTCAGCGAGACACCATGCCATTGCCTAAAGCCGCTCCACCATCAGTCCAGGTTCCGGGATGGCCTCCAGCCTTCCAAAGGACTTCACCCTCCGCGAGACCTGGGATTTTTTTTTTCGGAAGGACGTGTGACGTGACGTGTGACGACGTGATCAGTTTGTCAGGTTTGTCAGGTTTTGGGGAAGAACCAAATGGGAAGGACGGTCAGTTTTCACTGATGTTTTTTTAATAATTAAGTGACAAAAACATGGAGATGTTGCATAGATTTAAAGATCTTCAAACATCTATTATATATATATATGGTAGGTATGAATATAATGTATTTAAAGGAAGGAGCTTCAAACCCTGAATATTACAATCGCAACGTTTAGAGAAGATTCAAAAATCATCCCAGTAAATACTGTCTATTCACAGCAAAATTGGAATGGGGAATCCCTATATCAAAGGAAGGGTATCACATTCATCCTTGATCTCTGAGCAAACCCAAAGGAAACAACTCAACAAAAGACCCTCCAGGCGAATTCCGGGAGGGGTGTTCATTGCAGCTTCTCAGGGTTCTCCCAAAATTGTTACTTGAATAGGTTGATGAAACTTAAGGCCAATATGCACAAACTCTAAGGGCTTTTCTGGTACTTAGGACAGTCATGAACAACTCAGAAAGGACATCTGGAAATATAGGCTGTTTGTTGCTACACTGCTTTCTTTCCTTCAGACTTGAATCCAAACATTCATATCTTTTAATGACTGATGTGGTTCAATTGAACAATCCTTGAGATAAGCCAAGCAGTAAGTGGGTTTTAACCCAATAGATGTGTGTATACATAAATATCTTTATGCATGTACTTGGATGTATATTGTGTATATACATCTATTATGTGATTTCATTCATTAATAAATTAATAAATTAATTCATTCATTCATTCATTCATTCATTCATTCGGTCGGATATCCAGTGATCCAGTCATTCATTCATAAACACACTACACCACATCCTTCAAATATCATCAAACCTCCTCTATGTGGTTTCTATCCAGTTACTTAACCACCCCCCAAAAAACTATATGTTTCACTACACTACAAATCTCCATGTTTTCATCATTTTTTTCGTTCGCTCCAAAAGGCTCAAGCGATAGACTTTGCCAGTCATATCCTGGAAGATGAGAGATTCCTGGGAGCGGCTTTTGGAGCTGATGGGATCTCAGTGTAGCATGGCTGAAACATCTATGAAAATTGAGAGTCTTAGGTTCATGGTCCAAGTAAATGGGGAAAATCCGTCAGCACAAAGTCAGCACACAAAATTCGAACATGAATTTGGCTGCTGATTCGTTTGCATGTGTTTTTTTGGCAAGTATGTTCAAATGTGATACATCACATATGACACAATGATCTGAGGGTGTCAACCCAGATTTGTTGGGTGCGAATGCCCTTGGATCATCAAGATTTCCAATTCAAAATACAATGGAGGCGCGTAGCTTCTCGATGCACGAATAGATTTGATGTGTGCCTGTATGTCAAAGGAGAATGGAGAAAGGCTCTTGTTCAGGTTTTATTGTTGAATTTCAGCTGAGTAATCTTAAGTTTTGCGAGCAAAGTGATGCCTTAGTGAATAGGCTACTTTCTCCATAAATGAGGTCATGATGAGGTCTCCTGATATAAACCCTAAATTGAACATAGATACCGATAATCAGAGTAGCCATGTTTGGAGTTATCCAAGGTGTATACCTTGAGGCCTGCAAGTTGCCGAAAGTTTCACCCCTACCGGCTTCTGAAAGGATCGGATACTGTAGCTCTGGTGCTTTTTTTCGTATGGATAGGTCATGATGCTAAAAAAACAGAGCACCATGTTGTAACAAAAAATCCGACTTAGGCCAGCCACAGCCATTTTAAACAAACACCAAGCATCTTTGTCGGGAAAGAGCGCTAAGAAGTTCCATACGGGCACATCAGGTTCAAAATTCCACAGGATCTGCCCATCACTAGCATTCAAAGCCTCGAGTCCGTCAACTTTGGTGCAGAACAACGTCGGTATGGTGATTCAGTGATTAAACAAGCCAATCACATGTAATGTATATAATTTATATAATCATCAAAAAACAATGTTGCCACTGGACAACATCAAACAATCAACACTTTGTTGAGATGCTTTTATCATGAAGATTGGTGCATCCTGATTGAACTTTCAGGTCAACAAGCGACAAGGGTTTTTTTCGGTCCGACAAGGTGATCTCAACTTCAACTGCTTGGTGTTAACCAATTCATCCAGGGTTGACATAAACATCCGGCCCCTGTTTCTTTCTATGTTCGCACCAGTGCCAACTAAACAGCTCCAATCGAACGTGCAGTAACTGTTCCATACTGTACCCTGAGTTTTCTTTTCAACACATCAGCCGCATCTCTCCGACCACCAAGGTGCAAAGCGAGCTAGGCAACACGACATCAGACTCTGCTAATATGTCAATCAAAGAACTACTGAGGCAAGTCAAACTTTGAAGGTCTGCTGGCCATGTCACGTTGTCAAGGCTCTGATTGAAATTTCTTCCAAAAGTCAAACTTTGAAGGTCTGCTGGCCATGTCACGTTGTCAAGGCTCTGATTGAAGCAAACTCCAAAAATCAAGCTTTGAAGGTCTGCTGGCCATGCCACGTTGTCAAGGCTCTGATTGAAGCAAACTCCAAAAGTCAAACTTTGAAGGCCTGCTGGCCATGTCACGTTGTCAAGGCTCTGATTGAACTTTGATCCAAAAGTCAAAGTTTCAAGGCCTACTGGCCATGTGACGTTGTGCAGGCCCTGATCAAAATTCTGACTCAAAGTAAAATTTTGAAGGCCGGCTGGCCATGTCACTTTGTCCAGGCTCTGATCGAAAGCTCCTCCAAAAGTCAAGCTTTGCAGGGTTGCTGGCCATGCCACGCTGTCCAGGCTCTGATTGAAATTCTCCCCAAAGTTCAAACTTTGCAGGGCTGGCGGTAATTTCACATGATGAAGTTTCTGATTGAAACCAGGTGCAAATGTCAAGGTGCGAAGGCTGTTGGGCAAATTGTGCAAGGCAGGTATTTCGTCATTAACCCCTGTCATTTCTGTAATCCCAGTCAATGAGAACTCAGCATCCTCAACACTGTATCCCTTGGCAAAACGCCAGGCAGCATGCAAATTGACGGGGATGTAGGTAGCAGCCACCTGTGCCTGTTGACCCGCAAGTCCTTGTTGTTGCAAACTTTCATTCAGCGCAAGCCTTGAAGTATGGGACACAACCAACTGAAGGCCCGGCTTGGATGGAACTTTGTCCAAAATCATCTTCCACAACTCGCGACCCAGCATAGAGTCTGCGACATTCAATGTCAACATACATGCGGCACTCATACTTAGCACGTCAAGCTCTATAAGCCCTTCTCCCACAGCGTTGCTCGCCCTATCGTTGCCATCGATGCGACGGCGCTTATTTTGCTTGGCAGGCAAAACTTCATGATGCAAATTCATCACCACCTCGCTGGGAAAATGAAGGAAATCGCGTGCGGCGCTCCCACGGAGAAGATGGCAGGTACCGAAGAAAGTTGGGAAAAAAAAATGGCTGCAATTTGACCATCGAAGCTCGTCACCTGGTCATTAAATCAGAAATTGCACGAGGCGCAAAAGAACTTTACTGGCATAAAATACTTTGGAATGCTTAGCAAAACAACCACCTTTCATGACTTCCTGCCAAACCGTCGAATCTTAAGGCTGGCAACAATTTTTGTTCCTCTCTCCATAATATCAAAGATCAATTATGATGCAAACGTCTCTCTGATCTTCCTAGGATCATTCTTTCTCTTGCCCTTTCTCGAGAAATACACTTGGCATTCAAAAGCTGCTGGCAGCAAAGGGGAAAATCTCCCCGTTTTTGGTTGCGTTGATCCGGGCGTTAAAGGCTCGTTCACATAGTGGTTTGACAATCCTTTTGAAGAATATGCGCACGTCAAATTGGGAATCAATCCCCAAATATTCACAGTAAAAAGGACTAAAATCGTTGAAACCACAACCTTATTCTTGTCTTTCTCTCAAAGCAATGATTGAAGTATGATTATCCCAAATGTTATGAGTAGTAGCAAAATCCGGCAAAATCCCTTATAGAAATGTATACTACTGTACCCCAAACAGCCAAGTTTTTGTTCACTGCTCACGTCAGTAGGAAATCAGTGAATTGCCAAGTGTTTGATAAAAATACCTACACAAATGGCATTGGAAACATGTTTCGGCCTTGTGTTGTTGAGCTTCACCTTCAGTATGGATTTCAACAAAAACTGATAGTACTCACGTATGTTGTTTCAACTTGTCATCTTGCACCTTGTGAACATAGTTGTTTAGTTGTTCAGAATTCTTTCCATAAACTGAATATCTGCTACACTCCCTGGAACTAGCAGCTTGCACCTGCCAGAAGGCCGGGCCCCAAAAGGAAACGATCGTCGTCCAACCATCGATTTTCAGGTGCTAAGTTAGTTTCGGGGATGGTAAGGCTCTCCAATGTTATCCATGTGTTTTTGTTTTCCCACAAACATCACGCCCAGCATCGTTTCTGCTTCTCATGTTCCATACACTCCTTGGTTCAAACATGTCGTAGGCTCATAGTAGCCATCCATATTCATGTGGAAAATTCCCAGCAATGAACAAACAAAGTGAAGAAAACACATCTTGCCCCCATGCAGAAGTGATAAAGGAATGCCCCAGAAGTGAACTAAACGAAAAACAAAAACCTTGAGATCCTACCATTTTGCCATGACATCCTACAACGGTTTACACCTGGAAAGAGTAAACATGTCACCTCTTGAAGTTGATGGTCAATCACTGCAGTCGTAGTCATTCAGGTGTGTCTTATTTGGGCATTTCCTTGCAAACTATAGTCATATTATGGAGGTATAATAACACATATATTAAGAACCAACCCACCACATCTGTTCAGAAAATCATTATTTTGACTAGCTTCTCGAAACCTCTTCTTGTTTCAACCAACCTTTCAACCACCAAAACATTTAAACAAAACACTTGCGAGTTCTTTTTGTCCCAGGCACATTGAAGTAATTCACCCAGCGGTTGTAGAGACTTTTGGCCTTGCATGATGCTCAGGTGAGTTGGACACGCCCATAATAATGGGAATGTCTCAATGTGACATTTGGGGAGTGGGTAAATGTCGATGGATTTCAACTTCAAAAGCCCCAGGATTGATTGCTGTTAGAGGAAATTTTCCAACTTTTTACGGATTCCATTCACACAAAGTGGCACCAACAAAAACATCCACGCAATACAATATGATCAAGTACCTGGAATTTGGGCTTTTAGACACTAAAAGGACTAAAAGATCACTTGACGCCAATGTGTCTGTATGAAGCCTATACGATCTTTGTTGTACTTCCAAAAGAAATGATTTGCTGTACTCCTGGAAGAATCATTCAGGATATGACTTTGTCATGAAATGAACTCCCAGTATACTATTGTGATTCCTGAACTAAAGATGCCTCCTGGAAGCAACTTAGGAATAGTTCATACCTGTGCTGTGCGGCAACAACCAAAATGATCCATGTTGAAATTCCGAACAGGTTCCCGAAAAACTTATCCCATGGGATCCAAGTTTTTCATGAATCTCTACTTGCTTTGGATTGACTCTTTATGGTTACATGAGTTAGATGTAGGTAAGCATAATATGGCTCCATTGGGCGTCGTTTTGAAAACCAACAGATCGGGCCTCGTTGTGGCTCAAAAACTTCAATGAGCCTTAGGAAGGCGGTTACGATGATTGTTTTTCCGCTGGAAAACGGCACACCCACCATTTTGGGATGATGATCAAAACCTATCAGAAAATAGTGGTTCGTAAAACCCTTACGGAGCAGAAAAAAATAGTGGTTGGTAAACCATTCCCATTAAAAATGAGTAAAAATGATGGCCAACAAAAAAGGTTGCAAACAGAGAAACCAAAAGTCATGCTTTTGGTACCAAAAACGGCAACAGTGGATGCCATGAAGGTGAATTTTTGTTGGTCTTTTTGTAAAATAGGTATGATTAGTTTCCCACATCATTATTATTCATCACCAGGATTTCTTTTATTGGAGGGTTCCTAGGGGCTTGTTTGCTGAGGAGGGTAGCATGGAGGGGGGGTGTACTATCAGGCTTTGTTTGGGAGGCTGAGCACCTTTTTTTGCCTAGGAAAACGGAACAAAAAAACAAGACCCACAGAAAAACATCCATAGAATTTAAGCATTGGATCAGCACCATCCTAGTGATATTCTTCATGGATAGAATGTATGGAAGATCATCACTTGGGATGGTTTTAAACAAAAAAACACGCTGTGATGAATGAGATTTTCACCATATTCACTGTTTTGCTGCACTTTGATTATCAAGAGTAGCTGTGGATTTTACCGGTAGATCCAAACTTTAGACCTGATCAACCAAGACCAACTCAGAAAACGTTGACATTTTAAATGGGCCGTGCAAAACCTAGCTGAAGCAGGTACCAATCTAGATAAGATGTCCGGGACTTGGTGCTTTTTTTGCTAAAGAAAATGTATGGAATTATAATTTTCATTTTTTTGAGATGTTGAAACTAAGCAAATGATTCATACACTTGAAATTATTACAAACACATGTATAGAGTCTTACATTAAACAGAAGATAAACACGTTGCAGTTTCATGGTTTTGAAAATAAAACAAGTTGCAGTACCTCACTATTTCAAGTTTCTTGAGGAACGATCAATTTTTGAGTCACGGCTTCTTGCAAATTGAGGTGCGATGATCCTCCCACATCAAATGATCAACGCAGTTCCTTAGACGACATGGTGACATCACTAAAAACATGACCAATCAACTTCCTCCTAAAAATATTGCTACGATTGAAACAGTCATTATCCTTCCTGAAACGAACATCAGTTCGAACCCCGAGTCAAGATGTATCCCAAAAGGAAGATAATCTTCAAAACTAATGGTTTCTTAGATGTTTTTGCTATTAGTTTCAAGGAGTATTAACACAGACTTGCACCGACAAAAAGGTCAGCTCAGCATAGAATCCCCTATGTAAAAGGCTTCAAAATGCCTTATCATATCCCTACAAAATGCCTTATCATAATCCAGTATAATCATGTAAAATCCTATATATATATATATATACAGCCACAGCAAATAGCCACAGTTTTGGTTACTGCTCAGCTAGTTTTCATCACTCACCTGTCGTTGGGGATTTTTCTTTTGGGGGGTTGGTGGTTGACTGGTCCACAACAAAAAAACCTTGTGCAACTATCCAAGTCGTACAGTCTTCCAACCATTTCACCCAAAAAAGTTGGTTGTTGGTGGGGTAATTTCTTGAAAACAAAACGAGCAATTTATTAATCACATCTTTGAATATTGAGGGATTCTAAGCATAGTGTCTAAACCATGAAACAATGAATTTTCCAACAAATCTAAACAAAACTTAGGTCCCAAGTCCCAAACACTAAAGTTTGAACTTGGTATGTTTTGGTTAGATTTCCCCAATTCCCACCAGCACATATGTCAAAAGAACTACTACTATAACAGTCCGAAGGTAAGATTCCGAAAACGAAATGCTTTATGACACCATCCCTTAAAGGAAGATATTAATAATAAGTAAAACCCTCTAGAAAAGTGAATGTTCAACCTATACTGCCAATCATGTAAAATATCCAAAGGTACCCACCTCCATAAAACAGTGGTTTTATTGAGGGGTCACCTCCTCGGATTTTCAAAAATTTAAGGAAATAAAGTGGACTATGAACATATTGATGGATCAAAATCTGGATGGATTTGTGACTAGTCAGAGTAGTCAAAACCACAAACATCTGGGATGACAACTTACAGGTCCCTTGGGACTCCCAACCTGCGTTGAGTCTCCGTGAGAAAATTGGATCCGTCACGTGGGGTGGCCAAAGGGTTTCACGTCTCACTGACCATCACATGAAACAAAAAAGACATGACCTGCAAAATCAAACGAAACGCCTTCCCGGCCCGAAACCCACACTTCTGTAACAAAACCACGGCAATTGACTGATGTTTTCTTCCTTCCACCAGCCAGGGTGCCCGGAAGGTAAGAGATCACAAAGATGTAAACGATGACATTTGTGTGGCTCGTGCATGTGTCCCAAAATGCAAATGGCACCCTGTGGCCTAAGTTCAGCGAGATGGGGAGAGACACATTATTCCTGATTCTTGTATGCCAACAACAAGAAACTAGTTGGTGGTTTCAACCCATTTGAAAAACATTAGTCAAGTTGGATTATGTCCCCAAGTAGTTCTTCCAAGTAGGGGTGAAATAAAAAATATTTGAAACCACCACCTAGGACACTATTTAGACTACTTTGTTCAAATCCAATTCACCAAAAAACATCCACATGACATCTAATGTAATTTGAATCAAAAACATTTTGAAAGCAATTGTGGGCAATGGCTCATTCCAAGTTAAATTCATCGCCCTTTTGGTAAAGTAAGGGCTCGGTGAAACATCACCCTAAAAGGGGCACCACAACGTAACTACCCTTACCTTCCTTGAACACCTTGTTTTTTTGGAGGTATTATTTTGGACCCCAAAAACATACCAAGCAAACCACACCAAATTTCACGAGGTATCAGGGATACACGCCTGAAAACTAAGGAATGACATTGGAATGGTACCATTATTAATAGGAAATACATCGACTCATTCATGGTGGATTTTGCAACCAGCCCATGTTAGTTTTCCAGTGGCGTACCCCCGCGAAGTTTAACAAAAATCGCCCCTGAAAAGTTGCTGAACGCAACTTAGGAAAGGATCGTCTTCCACCCACCATTTTCAAGGGCGAACTCTTAAAATTCTTAAACTTCGGTGGTGGTACTTGTTTTGTTCCACCTGTTTTTTTTGTGATTCCTTTAAACCAGGTGGAACTGAACCTCGCATTTTTTGCTGGTCCGCCGAGGTGCGCAGAGGCCAAAAGGCCTCACGTTTCTCCCCCGAAAAAAACGGACTGGAAAGTTTATTCAAATTGCTTAAGAAACAAATATTCACTTAGACAAAAAGTGATTTTAAGACTTTTTCAGTTTAAACTGTATATAGTTTGAGATGAATATATGGAGATATACATATAAGCTCAAGATGATGATGATGATGATGATGATGATGATGATGATGATGATGATGATGATGATGATGATGATGATGATGTTGCAGACTTCGGCAAATGAAAGCTTGAGACCCCAAAAAAAAGTATACAATAACGTGACAGACCAACATGAATCAAAAACGAATGACATCCTGGAAACCTCCAAATCCATGGAGAGTTAGTTGGGCAGCCAAGGAGGGAGGATGAACAAAAAATCATCTCAAACTACCAGGTGTTTTGGACTCTTGGGTGGTGGTGGTGGCAACAACAAATTCAGCATCAATTGGATTCAGATGGTAGAACCAGTATTGTCAGCGTAATAGGCTGGGGATTCAAGATTGGATTACTCTATGAAGTTACAGTCCCCCGTAAACACTAAGATACTAATGGAACATCCACCATTTATGAATCCATTTTGATGGTTAATCTACCTGGAAAGCATTGGGATGTTCCATGGGTATGTTAGTTTATTGGAGGATAGTTAAAGAATTTGACGGTTGGAAAAGGGACTTTCTTACAGCTTTGATTGAACTCATGAGCCCAACCAGCTTGGAGGCGTGGCACTTGAAATCCAATGGATCAAGTTAAAAACCCACACGTAACTATAACTTAACATTGCAATACACACAAACACCCCTGAAATGCAACAACATGGATACCCAAAAAGTTTCCCGAAAAATTGCAAAAAAACAAACACATTTTTCTAGAAGTTCCCCTTTTAACGAGGTATATATCTATATACCCAGTATATACCCAGTCTAGTTTTATGTATAAACATACGTATACATATATAATATATGTGTAATATATATTTATTTAAAGATAAATCAATCCCCCAATTTCCAAAAAAACATTCATCTCTTTTTGTTGGCTTTTTTTCCGGATTTTTCCCAAAGAGGTCCCCATGGTGGTCCCATCTTTGTCCCATCTTTTGCACCTTTCAAAACCTTCTTCACTTCTTCCGCTTCCATGGATGACAACTGATCTTCACCCAAACGATCGCCCCAGTATTCGTAGCCTCCAAATTCGTTTCAGGGCGTTTTGGGTGGGACGTGACGCCGCGACTCCCAAAGAGCAGCTATTTATTGAAAGGATCAAATTATTACACCGCGGAAGATTAACATGGAACATAATCATTGAGGTTTGGAAGATCATTTTCCTTTAAAACAATGGGCTATTTGTAGGTTCCATGTTAATCTTCTATGGAAATTGCTGGTATCAACTAGGTGAAATGTTTTGGGGTCTATATATGAGCATATATACTCCAGAAAAACTAACAGTACATAACCCATCCCTCCGAAGGTATTGAAAGATCAATTTGTTCTGGGATGCCTGGGAGATGTTTGATTTTTTTGTTTGCAAAGAATACCGTTGGATTTTAACCTTGGAATCAACCCCTGCGGTGTTTGGACAATCCTTTACCTACACGCTGAATGCTTGGATTTGCTTATAAAGATGCTTGGAAAAAGGTGAAAAACATGTTTCTCTCAGATGTTGGTTTGATGAGTGATGAATCCCATGGTACACAAGTTACACTCCGGTAAACTAACATAGCAGGCTGGAATATCCCCCATTTCTAATAGGAAATACATCTTCAAAGGGTCCATTTTCCATTGCTATGTTAGATTACCGGAGTGTACACAAATAAAAAAAAGTCACTTTAAACACATCCAAGGATGTGGCAAGTTTCTTGCCAACATCCGCGACAGTCATCTGGTTGGTGGTTGAACCAACCCCTTTGAAAAATATGCCCGTCAAAATGGGATCATCTTCCCCAAAGTTCGGGGTGAACATAAAAAATATGTGAAACCACAACCTAGTCAAGGGTGAATCTACCGATTAAAAAAGGGTGATTGATGTCAACAATTTCGGGACCACAACTTGTAGGGTACAACAAAAACTCCCGGAATGGTCCATGTTTTCTTTATAGGAAACAAGGTGATCCAAGAGGCCTCCGAATGTAGTGTAAAAAATGGCCTATAGATATCGACTAAGGGATCCGACATCATCCGGCACTATACATATGCCGGATGCTAAGATTGAAACATGGATCAAACATGAAACTAAGATTCAATACACCAAACAATACCCTAAGGATCCGTTTGTATGTCCTCAGAAAGGCCGAACACCCAGATCCAATCCTGTTCGAACAGGATGGGATCAAACCATCAATCCATGTATGTTATGTTTAGCTTTTATGCCATAAAAATCAACCAAATGTAGGTAAACACACCAGTCCCCTGGATGGTATGGGTATGAAATGTATGAACTATGAACCAGGCCTCCAACCACCCCCCAAAAAAAATAGCAATCAATCACAGACTCTTCATGTAAGCCACGCAACGTACACCAATGGTAAGTAAAGCCTTGGTAAAATCTTTTCCTGAGATCAAGGGCACAAGTCAACTTGAAGATCTCAACATGTTTCGTGTTTCTTGGTGAACGTCCCAACCAAGGTGAGCCACGAAAAAAGCCCTTGTTACTTTCCATTATACTGGTTGGCTAATAGAGTCCTTATAACGGTTTATTATAATCCCTATATACCTGGGTAGTATTATAATCCCCTACATACCCTAAACAACCAGGGTTTTTTTCATTGCTCAGGTGTTGTTGTGTTGTTTTCTTGTGGTACCCGTGGTGTCCCCTAAGATGATTTTTCAGTAGAAAACCACCGTGAGTTGTGCACGGTGAAGTGAATGGTGCACAGTTCACCAAAGGATTCAACATGATTCAACCCCACCAAATGGTGTTGGTTGTTGGTTGTTGCATTGGAAAATGTGCTTTTCAAAAGGTCAACAATAGTCAATGCTGTAGCATCTCCTTGGGGTCTCATAGAAATATTCGGCCGGATCTTATTAGCTTCGTGGCGTCACAACCATTTTGTTGAAAAATTGAGTTTTATTTGTGGGGTGAGTGACAGAATCTGGCCAAATTACTATATAATTCCGAACAAAAACTGAATTTGTTTTTGAAACATGGAAATTTTGTTCCATCAAAAAAATCACATGACCCAAGTTGATAGAAATTTCAGAAACAATTAGTTAGAGTGCTCTAAATGATGGTCTTTACAGTGATCGGCTACAACTTGACAACTGTCAATGTTTTTACCATCAAAACCACCAAGTTGAAACCCATCCCCGGTCAAACACCTGACAAACAGCACCTTCCCCCCCCCCCGCAAAACTACCCCCAAGGTGATTTGTATTATTGCAGCTTCAGAAACCCCGGTTGTCTTAAAATATAATTGTGAGAATCTAAGGGTACCCAAACCATTGCCACCCACCCCCATGGAAGGGAGGTCTTATTAGAAGATTATTAAGGGACAATGATGGTTAGTAATTTCTTAGCAAGGCCCTTATGAATCTTGGATCTACCCCACACACCCAGGATGCAATTGTGGCAAATTCTTGTTTACTTCCGGATTCCCGAGCCCAGAAATGTAAGTCGTCATCCTGCTAGGGACTGGAATCCTCCGTTTTAGGCCGTAGATCCAGTTTAAATCAACGTCTCAAAACCAGGTGATTCAAAATTCAATTCGTGATCAGTTTTATCCCCTAGTTGAAGCTCACTTGACCTTTCAAAAGGCCACGTTTTCACCATCCCAAAAAGGTCACCAGCAGAATCACCAGGAAGTTGTTATGTGTTTTTCCAGGCTCAAAAGTTGCCACCGAAAAAGTAAACCTTCACCAACAACAAATACCGGAGATAAACCATTAGTTTTGAAAGAACAAAAATCCAATCACCAAAAGTCAACTAGTCGCTGGTTTCAACATGTTTCAACCCCTTTGAAACATATGAGCGTCAAATTGGATCATTTTCCCAAGAATCGGGATGAACCTTTTTTTTTGAAACCACCACCACCGTTTGTGATCTTTTTATCCTCCATGACCAAATCCCATGGACAGCAGCTGGTGGGATTTTTTTCGGTGAAGTTCGTGACCTACCCAACTTCGGTGGAAGAAGGCTGGTTTTTCAAATCCAACCGACCAAGAAAGGACAAGGTGGAATCCCGTACTATTTATAAAATCGGGCTAATAAGTTAGGGCCCTTCTGAAATTTTAGCCCCAAAATATATAAACAACGGATTGCACTGGTTTATATCTTCAACCCCTTTTGGTGGAGTTGAGTTTACCCATAGTTTAACCCTACTTGGAACTTGGGTTGTTTGAGGCCAACTTTGGAGACCAAGACTCCTTTAAAGAGTTGTTCTTCTCGTCCAGCTTTAGGATTCCCACCTTTCTTCAAAACAAATCGACAAAGATGCCACCAGGATTTTTTCCCTGATAATTGGGACACAAAATGAAAAAGACACCCCGAAAAAGCAAAAAAAGGAATTGTTTAAGAATTAAAAAGTCACATTGTCATATGGGGTGCAATTCGTGGCACTAATTGAAAGTGTAAAAATGAGACATTCCGAAAAATCTGCGAAGAAATTTGCTGATTTCACAGCTGCTTCACCTCAAAAATAGGGGGAACCCACCAAAATCTGAAAAACGGGACAAGATGGACAAGTCACTTGAACCCAACCTCCATGATTTTGGGGATTTCACATTTTTTCCGGGAATATTTTGATTTAGTCACCTGGAATCATCCCAGGATTTTTTTGATGTTCGGTTCACTTCGGTGAGGTCATTCCCTGTTGAGAAAAGCCCAGCGATTCTCCGTCAGTGATGAAAGCGATGAAAGGTGGGAACCCAACAATTGGAACACAGCCAAGTCAGATTTTACCAACAGGCTAATACAAGGAACTTTCGTTTCATAGTATGGTTTGGAAAATTGTCTCGGGGTGTGGGTTAAAGGGGTGTGTTTTTTTTCCTTTCTTGGCAAATCACACATACACATTGCAGTGTTATTGTATCATCCCAACTGGTAAAAACATGTGTCAATCAACGCTAATCAAATGCAATGAATCTGAAGGGGGCCAAACAAGTCAACAAGGGTGTGACATCGTTGTGAAGATCACGTGATACTGTGGATGGAAGAAATCCCAAACAACCACCTGAGATGTGGAAAAAACCCTGTAAATAATGAGGATATTTACCATTTATCAACTGGTTGGCCGGATTTCTTCTATCAGACCGTATCATGTGTATATATATACCAATATGCAGTATTCACATCGTTGATTTCCTACCTCAGAGGTAACATTTGTTTAGGTGGCTCTTTTTCCAGTGCTTTGTTTGGCCGTGTCAAAAACAATTGGAAGTTTTAGGTGCCTTCAAATTAAAATGAAAACAGCGTCCCTGAAACATGCTCCAAAAAAAAATACACCCCCCGAAATTTAACATGGAACCCCAAAATGAAGGTTTGGAAGATGGTTTTCCTTTTCAAACCAGGTGATTCTCAGGTTCCATGTTAGTTTTCCGGGATGTAATAAAAAAAACAATAAACTAAAATCAAAGTCCACACAGTTACCCCCATGTGCACGTCAATGTTGTCTTTTTTTTAGGTTGTGGATGTTTTTTTGGAAAATTCCTGGCATCATGGCATAAACATGGGCCCAGGCACGCACATCCACCAAGAGTTTCACATCTAAGGAGGACAACTGCCAAAGGTACACCTGGACCCCACCGTCACGTCGTGAAAGCTTAAAATATGGGTTGGACTGAGGGGAAATCAAAGTCAAAAATGAAACTTCCCAAGTAAATCTCTAATATATCCCTCACATGCCACGTTTCAGGTTTTGAATGTATCGGTAATTATGTATTTTAGTAACCGGAAAGAGGAAAATCCAGCCCTTTTGATCAGTTTGATTACTAAAGTGTAATAGTAATAGTGCAACATCAGCTAAATCATGTCATGTCGTTTCTCTTGATTTTTGTTTGGATAAAAGTATATACCAGGTTTCTTTTGAAAAAATCTCCACAAGCCCCAATATGTTCAAAATCCAGCCTTGAAGTCTTAGCAAGAAAAACACACCTATCGACACCGACAGGTGGGACCCATATTGTAATATCTTGCCTTTGGTTATAGAAACTCGTTGGGTTTTGCAAGAAGTCGAAAGTTTTACTATCCCATAGACAGATCCATGGGACGATTGTATATTTACCTATATGAATGATTGGTTTTTGTGGTAAATGTAGGTACATATACCAGTCCCAATGGATGGTATGGGTATGTTTTCTACCAGGTTCAAAACCTCAAAATGAAGTTGGTCAAATTGCGTGGTACATCCTATAGATATCCAATGTTGAAAGGCTTGATTTGCTTGTCCCAAAGACATGGGAGTTCTCCAAACGGGTCTTATCTTATCAGTCGGACTTCCCTGTTCATCCCACAGCGAAATGTAGAATTTATCATACTTTTGTGGCAGAAATCTCACACATGGATGTTTCCTAAAATGGTAGTACCCAACAACCACGGCTTTTCCTACTAAAGATCATCATTTTCGGGTGTTTTAGGGGATACCACCATTTGATTCACCAACCATTGGCTTGCCACATGTCAAGGTCGTTCACCATTCCACACCTCGCGGCTGACACGCCAAGTTCCTAAAGTGTAGACCTGGCAGTTTGCCAACGTGAAAATTGACCACAGGGAGAAATACACCCCGGAAATTTTAACATGGAACCTGAAAATTTAACACCCTGGAAAAGGAGATTCCAAACTTGGAAACCATCAGTTTCAGGTTCTAGCCTTTAAACTTTGGGGGTGTAAGATTTATCAACGTCCCGAGTTCCGAGTCAAAGATCTTTGATTCTGCAGAGGTTCAAATATCCAAAGATGAAGCTATAGGCAAATTATGACTATCCCTAGGCTTCCAGTCATACCTCCTGAAATGAACGGTGTTTGAGGTATGTTTGTTGGGGTCCATTCATACCTCCAAAAACAAGGTGTCCAAGTAGGCCTAGGGTGTGATTCCTAAACCTGAATGTTTCGGGGCATTCTGAGGGGTAATTCGTGGATCTGAAACCTTGTCTGAATGGTCTGAAAGACTCTCGAATCGAGGTCCCTTAGTAAACAAAACCAATTTGGGGTGACCAACCAGCGCTTTGGTCGCTATACGTTGAACATGAGGGAGTTTAAGCTGAGATGGAATATCGCCCCAAAAATGGATTACAGTTAGCAAGAACAACATTTAAATCCTCTACTATCAAGCGCCTCCAAGCCAATAAGGGCAATTTGTTTTGCAACCCGAAAATCCACAAGATTAACCAATGATTCCTCATGTTTTTTGGGGAAAAGACCACATCGATAGACATCTATGTTGACCAAACTTGAAAAAAATCACCACCTGAGGCTGTACCAACCAAAACCTCCCTGCAACCAACCAAACCCGGTTGACGCAAATTTTGCGCCTTGCGCAATAGGGCACCACCTCAGAAGTGGTGTTTTGTCGTTCGAACACTGACATGACATGAACCATGAGTCATCCTGGTTGGTTCAGAAGGGGATCCTTATTCAATGGCCTACTATAGTCATCATATAACTGGGTAGTATATACAGCAAATGACCAGGGTTTTTTTCGTCACTGCTCATTCACAAGAAAGAAAAAATGATTTATGCAGGGATTCTCCTTCAAGTTAAGATGAAATGAGGATAAAACATATGGATCATATGGAGATAGCTCTCCTTGAAATCAGGAAATTTAATGGAGGGAATTTCTCCATGAAATTTCGGCCGTGGTCAATTTGAGCAGTGATCAGTGCACCCTGGTTGGTTGGATTATATAGGCACTGGAAAAACGACCCACTTGGAGTAATTCATATTGGTCCACTTTTAATAAGGATTCCTCTTCTTTTCAGCAACCAGGATGACTCATGGGAAAGTTTTGGACTCCCAGACCAAAGGGATTTTTGATCCAACGAACTTCACAATCAAAAACCTCAGGTTTGGTGGGACGAAAAACATGACGATGAGAAGCATCCGAAAACTTCACCCCATGGCTTCACTTCAGTGTTGGATGCTTCAAAAATAGGTGTTGGAGCTTAGGAAACCCTACGTAGGGATGTCCTGCTGGAACTTAGTAAATAGATTATTTCACCCCTATATAAGTAGGTTGGATACGTCCCCTAAGTAGGTTACAACCCAACTTACTAAGTAGTTGCTAAGTTCCATGGACATCCTAGTAAGGATCCATTTTGTATGTCCTAAGACAGGGCGGGAGTACCCCAGATCCAATCCCGTTCACGGGGATGGGTTATACACCATCAATCCTAGGAATTTTCGAATTTGGGGTCTGGATTCTTAGGGGATACGAAAAGAATGGTCCTATTTCAAGAAAACTTTTGCATCTTTTGCTGTCGAAATGGAGCGCCTCCCTATCACCAGTTCCAGGTTCAAACTGCCACCCCCAAGCCTTGAATTTGTGCAACTTCTGGCTCGGCATCTCGCTCCACTTGGGCTCGGCATCCCCAACGTGTGCGGATAGGAGCTGGAGCCGCCAGATCTGGGAGGCCAAGTTTGGTGGTGGTATACCCTCCCTGAAGCTATCAGCTTGCACCCCCTGAAAATCATGGAGGTTTTGAGATGAATTATGTCCCCTTTCCGGGCCCAACCAACCATTTTTTGGGGGGGCACGTTGGCTGTTAGTTTCAGGGAGGGTATCTTTCAGTAGTTGTAAGGGTCTGCTCATTTGTTGAATCATGGGCAAAACCTAAATTAGCACAAAGCATCAAACGATTCAATCCTGCTGAACCATTGCCCAAGTATAAATTACCTGGAACCTAAAAACATTGCCTCTATTTTTGAAGGTCAACCCCCCCAAAAACAAGAGTCCTTTCCAATCAAAACAAGGGGCCCCATTTGGTTTCGAGGAGCGACTCTCGACCATACGTTTGTCTATTCTATCCAGATGGTCGGATATTTCCGACTATACCAAATTGAAAATCGGTCATGGGGCTGATTGGTTAAAAAAAAGGCCATGAAACCCAAAATTAGGGTTCCATTTCGGCAAATCTTGATGAAAAGTTCTGCTTTGAAATCATTTAAGGATCTGACTTCTATATGTTTGCTTCGGGAAGGGATGCTTGCCAAAAGCCAAGTAACATGTCCAATGATATCTTCATATCACCGTCCAAAAAACTACAGAATTGCTATGAACGCCCATTCACACATCCAAAAGCATCATCCCTGACGAAGAATTATTGGGTCATTCTTTCAGAATTCGGATTTTCCATGATTATCCACAATCCAAAATGAATAGTGGTTGAACTTACCCATTTCATGAATAGTACCCAAACACTCAATGCATGGTATCCTTACCTACATGTACCATAGCAAATCTACTATTCATGTAGGTAAACATACAGTACATTGAGTATCTGGGGTAGTAAAGCAATTTCCCCAAATTTTAGGAGAAAAAACAATGTTCAACGTACTCCTGAGGCGTTATCCATCCCCCAAAATTCAGTTAGTTAGACATACCCATACCATCCATGTATGGTATGGCATATTTACCTAAATTTATCATGAAAATCGTCATGAAAATCAACTATTCATGTAGGAAAATATACCATCCTATGGGATATGTCGGGGTCGGGGTATCAGAAAAACATCTTCCACCCTTCCGGATCTCAGGCCTTCGTTGGTCTCTACCATGTGCCAAGATGCATCATGCAGAGCTCAAGCAAAACAACAACTGATCCAAAGATGGATTTCAAAAACTCTTCCACTTCTTTTGGGGGTTGGGATTAAAACAGGGGTCATTATATATTTTTTTAAACCCAACCCAAGCAATGCACATATCATAGGGTAAATCCTTGAAGATTGTCATAGATTTGTATTGTTTGATCTTCCCAAAACAAAATGGTAATTTGATGATCCCTGTTAAAACTAGATGGATCTTCGCTTTTTTGCTGGTTAAAATTGGATGTCTGTGACTCAAACGTGTTCATAATGGTGTGCAAGGTCCAAAGCTGACGTTGTTGATCAAAAAAAAGAGCTTGCCTTAAAGCATAGCACTTACCGTATGAAAAAATAACATCCGCAGCTCTAAAAGTGTAATCTTACAATATATCAAATATATCCAGTTTCTTGTGACGACTGTTTGAAATGTTGACTTCTTTCTGCTACATTCATTCTACCCATCAAAACTATCAAGGCAAAAGTGCATATGACCTACCAGTATCACGGGTCTCGTCATTGAGCCACTCAAAAAAAGATTGCTGCACAAATTGCTGGATCAATCTTTGCATCCACAACATCTGAAACCATCTTCCATCCAATACTGAAAGCGGAAAAAATGGGGTGAACAAAACACTACAAATAACACTGTTTTCAGGTTTTGATGGCCCAATCAAGGAAATGGAAGCACGTAACCACCCACTCAGAAAGCAGTTCTGACTGCACCACTTCAAAAAAAAAGACTGATTCTTCGGGATAATGGTAAAATGCTGATATGTATATAAAAAAGTTTGCTGTTCTTTTGCCAGGGCTCAAAAACAATGTATCTTAAGTTTCTATCTTCCAGGCCCAAGAATTTTCCCCAAGACCCCCCCTTGATTTTCTCACCACTGCTGTCTCATGGCGAGGTTTTCACGGTGCAGCGGTGCAAGCACCGCTGCAAGGCATGCGTTCGGACTGCAGTCACCTCAGGTGCAAACAGCAGGGAAACAATCCAAAGGGATGTATCACCCGCAACAACATTCAGAATCTCAGTTGTATTGATCTACAATTTGGAGATACTCAATTCCACAGTCTACGTATTTGGGAATAGATTTAGATGTAAATTGAAGATCATAGTGATCACTTGGAGATTTCAAAGTAGTAAATGACTGTTTTCTTTTTGATTGAGATCGCTTGAACAAATCCTTTTTTCAACGGGTTTAAACTAACCCCCTAAACAAAGAGACAGTAAGTTTCATGCAAAACATCTAGATCAACTTCCCGACTATTTTTACCAGGTTGAAGGATGTTTCGATGTTCAGTGGGTAAACCATCCAAAGATGAATCCCAAAAAAGCTCGAAAATCCCTAAGGGCAAGTAATTTTGAGTGGGTTTTGGGTGCCTAAACAGCACAGCGAGCCTCACAGGGTATGACTGGAGCACGAAAAAATCAATGAATCTGGGCAATCCAAAAAAAAATCAGAGGAAATCCCTCAAAATTGGCTACAGATCTTCAGCATCCACATTGATCCAATCCTCCCCCCAAAAACGGCTCAGTTTTGAAACTTACAAGTTTTTTGTTGGCTTTCCCGTTTTCCCCTCAGCAAATGGCAGGATATACACCCCAGCTTCGAACCCACATGATCCGAACTCATGACCCAATTAGGAAAGGGTCACCAACTTCACCCCTTTTCAAGGTCAATTACAACTGAGGTTTCCTCACCAAGAAGGGGTCACAACCGGAAGAACTTGGGGATTTGTTGATAGGAGTTCTTGATTTTCGCTTATTTTTGTGGTTATTGAACTGTTGGGATCGGATTGATCCACATTTTTTTCAGATTTTGTGCCCGGTACAAGGTGGACACCTACTATATAAGTAGGGTTGTAACCCCAGTTACCAATTCATTTTCAGGCCATTTATCGGGGTTCTTTCACCCCATGTATAATGCAAATCTTTGGTCCGTCGTCTTCGGATGTTTTTGTTCTTCCAAAAAAAGGCACTTTGCCGCTCCAAAGCCGCCACTCGCTGCACCCTGAGGCCAGGTGTTCTTCCAACAAGGTGGGTCCCTATCAGTTACTACATGGAGTTATGACTACCCCTAGAAATGGCCGAAAATACATGGGTAACTGGAGTTATTGGGACCCCTAGAAATCTAAAAGTGGAGTTATAACGCTACCAATATGACATCTTCCATGGGGTACCAATGGATGACCCCAAGAGATTTTTGAATTGACACTTTTTAGGAACCCTGTAAGGCATCCTTTGGAAGGTTCTGAGGCTCTATATCTTTCAGAAAAAACAAAGATTGTTTGGAGGACTTGTGTTGAACATACGACATTTTTAGGAATGAGTGGATGACTTTAAAAGCATGTGAATTATAGTGTTGATTGAATCACTGAACGAACTTGATGAAAAACTTCTGACAAACCGATGTTTCAACCACCTTTTGCAATGTTTGTTTTCATCGTTTCAACTTTTTCATTAGCTGGTTGAGCCATCCAGACAGGACAACTTGTCCAATCTGTGTTTAATGAACGATGCTTGGGAACCTGCTTCGGTTGGAGTTTTGGGAGTGCGTTTCGCAATGATACAAGGCCGCCCTTGTGGGAAGCCTAGACTCCCAATTGACTAGACCTTTGGCATTTGGAGCCATACCCTTCACTCAATTTCAATAGATTTGGGGAAATTCGGAAGTTCACAAAGCTTCCAAGTGGTTCAAAATCCTTGAAGTTTCCCGGGTGTGCAAATGAATGCACCTATACTAGAAGACCCGACATTATCATCCAAAGTTTAAGGTCCTTAAATGGCTAGTTGGGCCGCCAGGGGTTTTCAACCTGACGCCGATATAGACACTTAACATGGCATCTTATCTTACCAAACAAGCTTGTCTTGACATATGTAGAGAACAGTAAGGGTAGAACAGAAAACGTGAACTACTCACACAGATTTTTGGAGTCCAACATCTCTCTCTCTCTATATATAAATACATATCTTTGTGTAAATCAATAACTGTCACATAGCCGTGCAATATTCAGCCGCAACTGCAAACAGCGACGCGAAGCCCCGTTCGCTATACCGGTTTTTCGTCGACGACGATGCCTGCCCCTTCGGCATCTTCCCTTTGAAACCATCAAGGTCCTCCGCATAAAGGTCGGGACAACAACCACACGTTGTGATTAAGGTCCTTAAAATGAATCTCTTCTGCAAGGAAAATCGGGGTGGATTTCAATTCTCCCAAGTTTCAATCATTGGAATTTTGAAAGAGTTGATGCGATTTTGGTTTTAAGAAAAAAACCTAAAGCATATAAAGTATACAAAAGCCATGGATATTTCACCCGGTGGAACTTTTTGAAAGATTCAAAAGCCTGCAGTCCATGATTCGTGGAACAAGTCCATTAGGGTCTACGCAGGTGAGCACACTAAGTCACTCCTAACATAACATCCCAAATCTCCGTGCTTTTTTTTCCCAAGCTGGTTGAGTTAAAAAGAAGAGGAAAATTCCCTAACATCTATGTAAGTGCAATCCTATCAAATGAAGGTTTGGAAGATGATGTTTTTATTTCAAAGGTGGTGATTTTCGAGGCTTCCATGTTTGTGTTTCCGGGGAGGAAGCCCTATGATGCCAGTGGCCACCGGGAAGGCGGCATCCCCAATTTGTGCTCAACAGGATAGGATTTCATTCCCTGCATCACCCAAACAACCATCTGAAAAGGACCAGTAGATACCGGCGGCACTAACAACAACAACCTCAACCTGAACCTCAACCTGGACTTACTACTACTACTACTACTACTACTACTACTACTAGTACTACTACTACTACTACTACTACTACTACTACTACTACTACTACTACTACTAGTACTACTACTACTACTACTACTACTACTACTACNNNTGCTGCTACTACCACTACTACTGCTACTACTACTACTACTACTACTACTACTACTACTACTACTACTACTACTAGTGCTACTACTACTACTACTACTACTACTACTACTACTACTACTTTGCTGAACGTTCCGTTTCTAGTGTTTGCCGAGAAGTCCTTGGACTGGTAGAAGTGCGGGGCTACCTGCAAAGGCTGGCTTGCTGCGGCAGTCGTTGCCATCAGAGGCACCAATTCTGCTAGGTAAGTCATTTTTTTGGAAGTGCACTGTGTGTGTATCTGTCTTTCTGGTACCAACTTTTACGCACTAAGATGAACAACGGCAAACATAATGTTGTAGTAACTGATTTCAGGGAACATGAAGAAACTCCCAAAAAAAATTGGCCATGTTTTACATGGACCTTAAACATTCTGTAATTCTTGCTGCCACCTTCATGGCATCAAAAAAATGGACCGTTTCTTCATTTCAGCAAAATTGAAGCTACCATGTTGGATGCTCAGTGGCTGTCTCCTTCCAACAGCCAACTCCTCCGAGAGGTGGACAACTTGACAACCACATCTATAGATCAACATCTTCAAGGCTACAATCGCTTTAATCTACGCATCCCCATTCACTAAAATGCATAAAATATATGGTCTGTATATATGTATCATAATATCATATATGAATAAGTCACCCAACACCCCACCCTAACAGAACACTCCACCAAAAACTAAGTTGTTTTATCCAATTTGTCCAATTACCCCAACAAAACTTCATCATCAAAGCAAACCAAAACCACTTTTTTGACAACACAAACACATACATATTCTCCCCAAATGATTCCCGTTTGTTTTGTTACCAACCACCTGACCCACCCCCCATGGGAAAATTTTGATGTAACAACCCCACCTCCAAAAGCCATTCAGGTTTCACTTCGATGCACTGGGCAACGGTGCTGTTGAGTCATGATGGCTCAACATTAAGATCCGTCGCTTGGAGGATATAGCTGGTCCCGCCGAAAACCTAAACAATTAAACCTTACAAATATGATGGTGTTGGAAGGGGACATCTTGATTATTTTTTGGGTGGATCATAAAAAAATGCATGGGACAAGTTGTTTTCTCTGTGTGGGTGTGTGTTTTTTTTGATGTCTTAGGGGGGGAAAAGGGGAAAACCCAAAAAACTTCCTTTTTGAAAGAACACAAACAGAAAACACAACCACCACCTACCTACCCTAGGCCTCGAAATGACTCCTGAACTGAACGGTGTGTGGTGTTTAGGTATGTTTGTTGGGGTCCAGTCAAACCTCCAAAAAAACAAGGGTCCAAGGAAGCCTGTAGGGTGCGGGATGGCTCTATAAAATCAAAAAAAAAAACACCACCGATCACGAAATGTTCTATTCTTGAAATAAAACTGAAGTTGATGAAGGTCATGTTTTGGGAGGAGCTTTTTCTGGTTACAAAAACTGCTTCCGCACAGAATCAACCCAACAAACCCCACAAAAAAGCGACTGAAATCTTGGCCGAATGGGAGCCAGCCGAAACAACATCGACTCAAAAGTGATTTTTGGAAGGGGCTATGTCTATGTTAGTTTCGGGGAGGATTCTTTAAAACTAAAGTTGCCACCTTTTTTTTCCTTGGCACATGACCTAGTTGAAATCCCACCGAAACCGATTTTTTTCCCCATGATTTCAATGTGGGTTTTCTGGATCCTTTCCTTTTGAGTTTGCTGAACTTCAGCCCAACATCAGGTATCCAACGCCTCAATATGTACAAGCCACACAAGCAAAATCAAAGGTCACGGGGGGCAAACATAAAGGTTCTGGCAGATGGCAAGGAGCAATAAAAAATAGGCCTTCCAAAAAGGAAACGATCGTCTTCCAACCATCCATGTTTAGGGGCCAGCTATTAGTTGCAGGGAGGGTATCACATTTTTTCAGTAACCATGGATCTTCCAATTGATTTTTTTTTCCATGTTGGTTTCCTGAAAAGTTGCCAGGATCCCCTACGCCACGCATGAACTCTTTGGTGGTCAAGACCAGCTCATGGTAGCAAACCTCGGAGGCAAATTATGACGGACTCTTTTGGGCACAAGGTAAACCACATCATGTCAGCAAAAACGATGTTTTTTTTTAAGAAACGTTAGAAAAGTATTAATATATGTTAAAAGGTAACATCTTGGTTTAAAATTACCCCGGAGTACTGATTGTACATTCGTACAATTGTTTATTAGTTATCATGACTTTGATTTGATCCAAAAACTGAAGATCATGTGAGTGCCAACAACATCCAAAACATGGAAATTCATCCAACCTTTTAGGTCTTTGATGATGCTAAACATGAAACTTGTAGCAGCAAAGCTATATGAAACAAACAACTTATTTCAATGGAATATCAACATCAATCCAACATAAAAACAAGACGTACAAGATAATTTCCGTTTTCTTGGGCCCAAAAAATTCCATTAACTTGTGTTTTTCTGTTAAGCAGCCCAAATTTTTGTGGTTATCAACCAACCAACAAACAACTCCGAATCTCAATATGCGTTTTTTGTTGTCAAGTCTTTGCTGTAAAACGCCCCTGGGCGAAAGTGGTGACTTGCAGGGAGGTTAGCCGAAGAGTGGTCAAAAAGTCGCCAAATCGGCGAGATGCTTAAGGTTACCAGCCCCTACTTAGCAGCCCCCGTCACCAGTTATAGGTAGGGACCCATAACTCCACTTTTAGGGCTAGCTGGAAAAAAAACACGTGCCCCTTTTTTAGGCCATTTACAATTAGTAGGGGCCCACTTTGTAGGAACACAGCCAACGTTCAACACACGCTAACCTTTGTTTCAAAAAGTCAATCGAAAACAGTTCTGGATTCGAGCATTTTCGGGATTTGAGCATTGCGTTAATCATAGTCATCTATAAGTTGATAAATTGGAACTTTCTCCACGGCAAGTCATTCATTCTTCTTTTTGCACACTGTGGAAGTTACTTATGATTTCTCGCTTGTAGGATTCTTGTGATAAGAAATTCAACTCAGCATTCTACATGTCTGGAAACCATGATTTCGCCTTACTACTCTTCCAGCAGCCGGCCCTTTTTTCACAAACACAACTGCCTGAGTTTTGTTGGGCCACAGCTTGGGGGTCAACGCCTTCTTGCTTCCCGTCGAAAGATATTATCTTCACTGGCAGCTCCAACTATGAAACCCTCCAAAAAAACCTTGTGAATATAACACCAATCAAAGAAAATCCCTCTCATATAATCCATTTGAACAATTTCAAAAATCACAAAGAACCAGCCATTACACTCTGGTAAACTGACATAGCTGGCTGAAAAAGGGACCACGTGAAGATGCACTTCCTAGATCAAATGGGCATTTTCCATTGCTACTGGTGATCGGTAGTTTATCCCATTGTTTACAAGATTTTTTTGCATCCCAGGTGTTGATCGCCGGATTTCATCCATCAACTATATATCTTAGTTTACCTTATTAGTGTATTTTTGAAAAAATCCTCCATCCCCATGCCCATCAGATCAAAAAACACCCAACTTCGGTGACAAGAAACCAACTTCGGTTGCTGACCAAATAAGGACGAGGTGGGATGGATCTCAACCTCCGATTTTCGATGATGGTGGATTTAACCGGTCGATTTCATCAGAATCTAAGGGGAAACAGCCGGGGCCCCGCATTTAGGGGAGATGATGGGGTGGGTTTTTCATCATCCCCTGCTGATGGGTGGGGTTCCATGTTAGATGAACCCCAAAATCACCAGTTGTCTTCAGTAAGGGCCCATAGCTCCGGTAAAAAATGGAGCCAAACCCATCTATAAGGTGACTTTTCGGGGCTTAGAGCTCCATTGGAGTGTATCTATAGTAGGTGCCCATCGTGTAGGTATAGTTCAATCAGTTAAATCAGGCCAAAAGAAAAAGATGCGCAAGTCAATTTTGTTGGGAATCATGCAAGTTTTCAAAGTTTTTGTTTGAGGTACTATAATATAATATAACTACACTAGCTGGATGCGCGAAGAACGATTTTTTTCTAACAAAGCACCACCTAGTCTATGTATATATATTCTTTCATACTCCCCTACATGCCTATTTTCAACAGGGTGATGACATAATAAAGCATTTGTACTCCTTGGTGTAGATGCAGTCTAGTTTCATGAGTGATTCATCTTCGAATCAACAAATGTGTTGACCATTACTCACCAACAAAATTCAGCAACAACGAAATGGTTGACCTCCATGTTTTGGCGAACATGCGCACGTGAAACCTGCTATAGTGCCGTTTTTGTTGGGCAAATATAACTGAGCCTCTTACTTTCCATTATACTGGTTGTTTCATAGGGACCCTTATAAGGGTCTATAATAATCCCTATATACCTGGGTAGATGAATTATAATCCCCTACATACCCTAAACAACCAGGGGTTTTGCAAAGTTCAACCGTTTCTAGTCACCAAATATCCCAAGATTTGAGGTGCAAATGGGAGACATCAGAAACAAGAGACTGCTCCATAACCGCTAAGTACATGTTCATCATCCAAAGGTCATGTATACTGATACTACTAACTGCAAAAATCCCTCACACTCTGGAGTAAACACTAATAATAATAACTCAAAACTGACATATTTAGTGAAATTGATATCAACCCAACCAAAAAACACAAGCGACCCCCACATCCGCCATCAGCAATCTATGGTCACAAGCTGTGTGTGGATGTTTCACCGTCACGTAAGACCTTGGCAATTTCAATAGTGACGTGGTCAACCTGCGCCCCCTAGCGAACCCCCTCAGAAATAAGGGTTTAATAAGGCTGAATTTGAGGGAAACCACTTAATAAGGACATATGTTGCTTTATATTAGGGGGGGTACGTTAGGGGGGTAAGTTCACCAGCCATAGTTAATGCTCATCCATGAACACGGACCATGAAAAATGCTTTCTTTTTCTCTAAACCAAATGTTTGTTACCCCCCCCTCCCAAAAAAAAAAAACTCTGAATTCCAATCTGGGTAGATTCAGATTCCAACGGTTTGATTTTGTCGGCAATTTTTGGAACAAGATGCCCCCCCTACAAAATCTAAGTGTTGGGATGGCCACGGCTGCCGTCGGTTGTTCGGATCACATGACGTAGATGTTGGATGTTGATTGACATCTATCTCATCTATTCCGGGGCGGAGTCAATCAATCCTGGAACCAATTGGTACCTGATCATACTGACTAGGAATTTCCCATTTCATTTTCAAAGAGTTGGAAAAAGTCCTACTATTCACCAGGTAGGTGAAGTTGCTTCACATCGTCCCGGGATTCATGTTCCATCTATGAATATATTTACCTACACCATAAACATCAACCATTCATGTAGGTAAATACAACAGTCATATGGATGGTAGGGGATATATTGATCCTATATGGCTTCATATCGACAAACTCCAGGGTATAAACAAACAAAATACCAAGATACATCATATATTCATCCTATAGCTTCATAATGAACGTCGACACCCATCTTCTGTTGAGATTACACACCCATCTTTGCGCAAGCGCGCGGTGTTGTAAAAGAAGCCGCTGAGGATAGCCTTCCTTTGACCTTGAAGATGGTCTTTTGAAGAATCCGACTGGTGGATGATGGATGGCCAACCTAGTTTTCAAAGCATTATATAATATTATATATATATATACACCCCTGAAAAACTAAGATGACATTTGGAAAATCCCAATTTTTAATAGGAAATACCTTTCTTCATTTTATGGTTGATTTTCCATTGTCATGTCAGTTTTCTGGGGAGTAGATATCCGGTGTTGCTTCAAGCCACCCAATTGAGAAACATATTGAGGACACAGTCACATGTCTCCACAGAAAGGAGGGCAAATATTTTCAATAAAAATCGTGCAAAACCGCCAAGGCAAACTTAAAATTGACCTATGTCAGCATACGAGGAAGTAGATGTACATGGGACACATGTGATTCAAATGTTTCTTGCATGCTAAACTATGAGCAGTTGCATTTGTTCTCACTTTCTCCTAGACCTTTGGTAAACTTATGGTAAACTGAAAAAAATGGTGATCCCAAACACAAACACATTCGGTTTTGGACTCTGCTCAACTGGAAGCCACACTTTCTATTGAAAAAAAACACATCCGTCCCACTGTTGCTGCAGTGCCTGTTTCTCACGGAGGTATCACAATTGCAAAAAGAGTGGAATTGATTGAAACCCTGCGGGGTACTGGTTAGTGGTTGGTTTAGACAGTTTCCTATTATATGAATGCCAAAAAATAGAATCACACTTTTTAAAAACTGGAGTAGGAAACAACCATGTAAAAAAAAAAGATATCCGAAAGAAACAAACAAGGGTGGACTTGCTACTAATGAAGATGTTTAGACTTCTATAGCCTATAGTAGTTAAATAACAAACTAATGAAGACGTCAAAACAGAACTTCATGATTTGATTGAGAACAAGAAATGCGCATCAACGATCTTCTTTCTTAAAGATTATCTCACCAAGAGCCACGAAACAAACATACAGGCGGTTCAACATAGAACTTACTTATTTATGCATTTATTGAGAGACCACTTTGATGGATCTATACATGCATGGGTGATTCAACATCCCTGTAAAAAGAATGATAAGAATTCTGGCAAATTTAAAAGCATTTTCACCAACCCCCCACCACACATACTTCATCAAATAAGGGCATTGAGCAGGAGCCATTATATATTACCAACCCAAAGTTGATGCACTTTTTTTCGGGGAAAGGCAGCTCAACTTTACCATGCATTTGCCCTGTTGGATCTCCTTTTCTGCCCCGAGTCCGCAGTGAAGTGAAACACTTGGCACGTTTTGGAAACCACCAGTCTGGGTATGAACCGCCTGGGTTGAGTATATCAAATCTGTATGGTGTAAATATCAGCATTCACACCTGCAAAGTACACCATAAACGCTGCAAACAATGGCTAATTGGTGGTACAAGCTATATAGTGGTTTACTATTCTTGCAAGACCCTTTTCTCTAAAGGGAGTACTACTCACTGATCTGCCCTTACCATCAACCTTATCCATCAAAAAGCCGTTGCTTGAACCCTCTGATACCAATACCAACCGGATTTCCTTTCAAAAACAAAGGTTTGAAACTGGCCTATGGCCAAAAAGGTCATAAAAGAAATGATAAAGTTCATACAGTACAAATTTCACCAGATTGTAGTACCAGTGACACCACATGATAAATCCCCTATGACTGCAAAACACGGCCACGAAGCCCAACATGTCTGCACGATGCCATATGGCTACATTGATCTGTGTAATGTACATGTAGTATATTTATTTACGGTGGTTTTGGGATATCCCCTAACAACGACCACTAGGATGATCACATGTTGATTTGTCATGAAACAACAAATCATTTTCCCAAAATTGCATCTTGACAGGGTGTAAGATCGAATAATCAAATTTCCATACGAGATGGGCTCCTTCTAGTTTCGAAGTCGGGTGTAAAAATAACTCCACTTATAGGGGAGAAAACAATTCCAGTTACCCATTGAACCAGTGCAAACCCCGACATTTCTTCAAACGTCCCAAAAGTCGCCAATCACAACGTAACTCCTTCAACTTTGGGAGAGTCAACTTGACCTTTGTTTCGGGAATCGTGTCAGCAACGGCCGATTTTTTTTCTCCATGGAAATTATCTTTTTTTGTGGGAGTCAAGTTGGACCGTCTTTTGAAAACTGGGAAACTTAACTCAGTTTGGAAAACGAAGATCATAGAAGTTTTAAATACAACTTGTTCCATAAATAATATGTTGATACTATCAACAAACTCGTGGAAAGGGGGTAGTTTCGCAGCACTGAAAAACCGTTTTAAATAATGAACCTGAACAAAACAAGCAATAAGGCCACAGGGCATGAGAAAAAAAAAACAGTCCATATTCAGGGATGAAAAACAAAAGTTTGGACTGGTGTCAAAAACTCTGGAACTATTGCAAGAGTGATTGTCCGTTGACACTTTCCATGTTGTGCTGCATCACCACCATCATCACTCATCATCACCTTCATCATCATCATCATCATCATCATCATCATCACCCACTTATCAGCAAAATCAAAATGATCATGACCATCATCAAACTAAACATAAGCCAACATCATCTTAATCAACACCAAAAATGACAAATGTACACCTTGACATTAAAAATGTCAACAGCCAAGTCACTACAAAAAAGCCATGGGCGTATTTCAATTATCTAACTCTAAACCTTTGAAAGATGTAGGTCAAAATGGACATCGTCCCTAAGGATCGGGATGAACATAAAAAAATTTTTGAAACCATCACCTACTGTCGAATAAGAAAAACCATATTTTTCCAACATCTCCAAACTTCAATAAGAGCATGGTTTTCCAAGACAAGATTCTGATTTGTATTGGGCATTGAGGCAAACAAGCACAATGCTTCTTGTCTTTGACTGGCACGCTCGCATGCACTGATCACCATGCCTGAGAAACATCTAAAATCGAAGTACAAAGTACTCAACCATAAAAAATGTTGTTCAAGAACAAAAGAAACCGAAGTATTTCAAACATCATTACATCTCATCTTTCAATTGCATATATACATTTTCACTCAAACAAAAAACACACATATCAACAAAAAAAATAATGTTTGTCTAAGAATCTCCCATGTCATCCCTCCAGATCTCTCCGATTCACTTACCAAGAAAAGGTGTGCAGGTGGCATTTTCAGGTTTCATTTTAAGCACAACAAAAAAACTACCCACCCTAAAAGTTGACACCTCACTCTGGTCTTTCAAGTTTCAAGTCTTGGGCTCTGGTTCCCTTTAAAAGGTGGTAGGTGCCAAATAAAATTTCCCACAATTGGCAATATATAAGTGGTAGATAAGTGGTATATATGTGGTATATAAGTGGTATATATTGCCAATTGTGGGATTATATTTGGCACCGATCCCACCTTTTAAGGGAACCAGAAACAACCATTGAAAGTTGAAACACCCTTGAAGTTTTTCACAGGAAAAGCCCCTTTTCAAAGTTTCCGAATCTCAAGGAGTTTGTCAATCTTAGAAAACCCTTTGTTTAGAGGCCAAACATTAAACTTCAGGTTTTTTTGATCTATTGGCACTTTTCAATCCCCTAATCTTGATTTTACTCTCCAGAATCTAGAAACGTTTAGCTATCAAATCATTTATGACACATCATGCGTTGTACTATTACCCTCCTTCCCACAGTCATTGAAGTGAACAATGGGTCCCTCCAATAACTCCAATAGTAGTTACCTTTCAAATACAGCCATTTTCCAATTCCATGATTGTGGGAGGAAGAGTAACCCTCCAAACAAAAAGACATTTTCCAAAGTGCGCGCGATTGTAGAGTCTTACGCATCACGTCAAGTATGGCAAAAAGAAGAACAGTTTTGATTTGGATAGATGCATCGTGTCTTGAAATTTGGTTGTCAGAAAATTCCATTCAAAACATTGGCACGCGCCAAATCCCCCAACATGCTTATATATTGGTATGCAAAAAAAAACAGCAAAACGTGGGAAGTATCCCTAACAAAAAAAAACTATATTATGTTTTTTTTAGTTGTGATTGTTAGTGGAATGGCGGAACACCTGGACCTATATATAAATAATCTCAATCCATAATCTCCATTTTGAGCCGCGATGCTATAGCAAATCTGATCTGGTTGCACTTGCTTCTTCAACATTGCTTCAAAGAAATCTAGAGCACGATGCCAACCTGCTTGCTTCTCAAAATGGTGAATCACCGAAGAATAACCTCAGTTTCTCTTTTCGCCACCAGGTGTCAAATAAAAGCACCAGTTCGTTGAAAGAAAATATACCAGAACATTTGAGAAACCGAAATTTGCCATGGCGACGTAACATCAAAGGTAACAAACAAATGGAGTTACAGGACCCATTTGTTTTTTTGTGTTTGTTTCTTCTGCACCAAAAAAACATGCAATGATTCAACAATGTGATCCGAGATACGATAATCTTGGGAGGTTGGATAATTCCAAGAACTTATTTTGGAAGGTCATCTGGAAAACCTTCTAAACAACTCAAATTTAATATGAAATTATGTTCCGAAACTCGGACTTCTTTCAAAAACAAATACTGATTTTGGGGAATATCTTGTCAGGTGTAGTTTTTACGACTGGTTTGTTCCGCTGTTCCCTGGCAACACCTTCACCTGGTTTGGGCTGCCAACGCCTCTAATTACAATGAATGCAAACATGGTTTATTTTCATTGAAGGAGTCATAAACGAAGTATCATGAGAATTCAAATCATGTCCCCCGAAAATATACACTGTATCATGATATATCCATAGACACGCAGTTTTTGGTAAGAAATTATTCAGGAACAATGCTAGAATCAAAGCCTTATAACTACCCAACAACTTTCTTGTTGATCTATAGTACATAATACCAATGAGCTCCGCTGGAAGTTTAACATAGATACGTGGGATTTTTGGCGGGACTTGGAAAAGGTATATATGGGCCCAGGATATATAACTCCTTTTTAATATTCCCGGAGCTGTTGGGTGATATCCATCCCAGTCAAATTTCAATTGGATGTTTCAGCTCCCTCATGTTTTCCCAAGAGATTTTCCGCACTTCCCCTTGGTGTTTTCTAAGGGGGTTTCTATCAGGTTCCTCCCTTCAGGTTGCCAACCACACGCCATGCTGAACAACCCACGATGGCTCCGAGGAGCTGATCACATTGGGCTGCAGCCTTGCTTCTGGCATCATCTCTAACAAACTCAAGGCTTTTTGCCATTGCTCACCTGCGGAAAGAAGTTCGAGACACCATGTCACAAACAAAATGGACCAAACTACGAGTTATAAAGTAGGGGAAACTAACTCCACTTATAGCGGTCATAAGTCATAATCCCCAGTTACCTGTTTATAAGGCCATTTTAAAGGGGTTATGACTCCATTTATAACTAGTAGGGGCCCACCATGTAGGATCCATGGGGCGATTGTATATTTACCGATCCATGAATGGTTGATCTTCATGGTAAATTAGGAGGTATATGCACCATACATGGATGATATGGGTGTGGCCACCAAACAAAAACTCCTGAAAACACTGAAAACTATTGGCTGGAACCTCAAATTGGCACCCCTTGGAAAAGGAAAAACATCTACAAAAACCACCAATGTTTGGCTTTCATCCGTTAGTTTTCAGGGGTGTAAGCTCAGGTGTCTATCCTCAACAGATGGCTTTAAAACCTCATTCAAATAAATTGCCTGCAAAAGAAAAATTATGATAAAGCTACTACTGACTACAGCTACTTCTACTGCTAATTATGCTTCTACTTCTAGTTCTACTTCTATGTCTACCTCTACTTCTTCTACTTCTAGCTCTATTTTTACTACTTCTTCTTCTACTACTTCTTCTACTACTACTGCTGCTACTATCTACCTACCTAGCTACCTATCTACCTACCTCTAAAATGGAGAGCTGTTAGTTGTGGGATTTGCTGTGTCTTAAGCGGCCCAGTTGCCCTTGGCGCAAGCACTGATGCTAGCGTTGTAACTGATGATGTCTGGCGTCACTGCTGCACTGCGCATCGTGCTCAAGACGCCTTCTGCCTACAAACGCAGCAATGAGTTTTCTTTGCAGCTTACACCCCCATGTCCCCTGAAAAGGGACTATTTTAATAGGACATACATCCTACATCTTTCAACCATCATTTGTCACTGGGGTTCGGTTTAAAACCCTTTCAAGATGCCAGGACTCACCACCAGGATGACAACACAAATCTCAATTTACAAACCTTCGTTTTATCCACAAACAAAACATCCTGTTTTTGTTTTTTTTCTGAGTATCCACGTCATTTTTGAGCCGCAAAAAAAAACCTTATATCATATCCACTTGTACCGGTTGCTTACTGATTGGGTGCCTTATCAAGCTTATCATAGGTCCTGAACATCACTGGGCAGTTGTTCATCTCCAACAAGTAAGGCGAACATCCCAACTAAACCTCTTCTGCAAGGTGGGGGCCCCCCGCACCGATCGTTATAACTGGAGCTATGGGACACATCATACCATGGGTTTCCCTTAAGGTTTTTTGTTTCACCCCTGTGAAGTGGAGTTATTTCACGGTATACCTGGAAAACAGCCCGTTGCTGTTGCTGTTCCATCAACTTGCAACCCCCTAAAAGCAGCCACAGTTGCCTCAAAAAAATGGGACGGTCCTATGTTTTCAGGTATACTTATACTAGTTGGTGGTTTCAACCCCCTTGAAAAATATTAGTCAAATTGGATCATTCCCCCAGGGTAAGGGTTGAAAATTCCAAAAATATTTGAGTTGCCACCACCTAGTATATAACTATGACATTTTTTTTTGTGACCCATCTTCTGGATGAAAGGTTTTCAAAGATCAACCCCTTGAATTATCCCCCTCCAACCCCCATCAATCACATCCGCCAACCTCAGTCGCTCGACCCAACTTTTCACAAGCGCTGATGGTCGAACTGAAGGTGATCAAATTCGGAGTCACCTGAGCCATGAGTCATCCTGAGTGGTTCAGGTTCCGGGATCCCTTTTAATAGTGTATGAAATAAAACACAAAAAAAAAATACCTTATACCACAACTTTCATTGCTCACCTTAGGAAATACATGCCAATTGGGAAATCCCCATGTTCACAGTAGGAAATACATCTTCAAATGGTGGATTTTCAATAGTCATGTTTGTTTTCGGAAAGGTACTGGCTGTTTGAAACTGGATCCTTATAATCCATGACCAATGAAATGGGACCTTACCGATGAACCCCTAGAATAGACTAGAGCAAATAGATACTCAGGTTTAGGGGTCCGTTCAATCAATCCCTTTGGTGATTTCTTGGATATATATATATATATATATACAGTTGTTTCGCTATATTCCCATAATATACCTGGATAGTATTGCATCCCCCAAAAAAACACGAAACAACCTGGGTATGTTTTGTTCATTGCTTAGGTGTTTTGTATTGTTTTGTTCCATTCCTAATCATCTCCCACCATCGGCCTCAACAACAATCTCCCAAGCACCTTGCCTTCATCTGTGGCATGACATGCAACAACAACTGTAAGGCTTGCCACCATTGCCCACCTGAGGTCAATGTATACCAGGTGATTCAAAGTGACCCTTTGATCCCCTAGTTGGAGGTCACTTAGCCTTTTAAAGGGTCACTTAACCATCCCAAAAAGGTCACAAAGAATTGCCAGGTATGGTATATTTACCTACTAATGTACCGTACAAATCAACCATTCATGTAGCCAAATACTGGTTGGTGGTTGAACCAACCCGGTTAAATAATATTAGTCAACTTGGAAATCTTCCCCCAAGGAAAAGATAAAAAGAAACAATATTTAAAACCACCACTAGTTACTAGTTACCATAAAAATTAACCATTCATGTAGCTAAGTATACCGTACATCCATTGATCCTATGGGTATATGGCACTTATTGTTTTTGTTGCTTAACTTTTGGGGATTTTGTTGCGCACATGCTTTGCAGTACCTGCCGGTTGACGTAGGCCTTAAACCACAAAAAAAAGCTGGAACTACTACGCACAAAGGGACCAAAGGACCAGGGGACCAGAGGTGACTACAGAGGACCAGGAAACCACAAAAATGAGGTAAACACTACAAAAAAACAAAGATATGGGTGTTTCCAAAAATAGGGGTATCCCAAAATGGATGGTTTGTAATGGAAAACCCTATTAAAATGGATGATTTGGGGGTACCACTGTTTTCGGAAACACCCATATACTGGTTGGTGGTTGAACCAACCCATCTGAAAAATATGCCCGTCAAAATGGGTTCATCTTCCCCAAAGTTTCGGGGTGAAAATAAAAAATATTTGAAACCACCACCTCGAATACCTGCCTGAAGTTATTTGCTAATCATCCAACTGGAATGATCCAACTTTGAATGATATCCCAACTAAACATTGCTCCAAAAACAAAACTTCTTGTCATCATGGCCATCCTACCTACCCCCATCAAAACTACCCCACCGGACATAAAGGCTTATTAACAAACCACCATTGTCCCTTCATAAGACCTCATGAAACCATTTGTTTCTAGTGGGGCGGCCATTTTGTTTGGGAATCGTTGGGACGGCGATGTTCATTCATTCTGAACTTTCCCATCAACTTAGGGCCAAGTTACAAATTGCACATGCACTGATCAAAGCATTGAAGCTGACAACATCAGGTGCAAGGTTTGATTCCGACAGCATCTCATCCAAAAGTTGGATACCTTGTTGCCATTCACCACCCTTCTCACAAGCAGTGATGCTGGCATTGTAACCTTAAAAATGACATCCAAAAAACTAGCAAATGGGAGCAAATTGCCACAGTAAAATCTTGGTTAAACAAGGGAAAGTTAAAAGTAATTTCCTAAAAAACATACATATATCAAACACATCCAACAAAACTGACCCTTTGATCTTTTCTTCCCAAGTCAGCAGCTGATGTTGTTTGGCAAAATCGTGCTATCTTTCATTGTGTTCAGAAGTCTCACGGCTTCTCGCCATTGTCCACCCTTGGCATATGCACCTATAGCCACGTTGTAGCAAATGACATTCGGATGTACTTTGAATCGCACCATCTGCGCAAACAATCCTTGCAGCCATGTTGCGTCAGCAAAACTACAAGATACAAAACAAAAAAACACGTTCTGGTTGTTTGAAACCTCATGAACTTCCACATTGCATCTTCAAAAAACAATCTTCCAAGCTTTAAAACTTGAAGGTTACAGTATTTGGGAACTGGGCATCCGCTGCAAACAGTTCCAACTGGTTGAGGTTAATCCCTTACACGAACCCTGAAACTAACAGCCATTTCGCCCAACGAAAATAGGCCCAATCCCCGAAATTCCACCATCCGACCAGCTGAGAAAATCAGGGGGGATTGGATATGTCAGTTCTACGGAGAACTGTAATCATCCTGGAGTAGATAGAATATGGCTACAAGGGTACAACGACTCAAGTGTTGGATAAACATGGATGATCAGTTTCCGTTATTTTCAAGGACATATTTTTCCGCAAGTTTCATTTTATCTATCTCCAGGAGATTCCGAAACTTGAGAAACTTGAGTCATGTTTGTTCAAAAGGTATGGAAGGTCACAGGAAGTGGACCTGTTCCAAAGATGTAACCACCCTCCTATTAAAAATAGAAGAGATCTGTTCAAGTGATTTTTTTCGCAAGTATTTTTTTCCCATCATATCCGTTATAATTTTGGTCACAAGAACATGTTGGTAACGTTGAAACAAGGTGCTTTTGAACAAAAAACTGCCTGGATTGACAAAATCCCACAGTAGTTGGGATACTTATATAACTGGTAGAATGTGGAGATTTACAACACTAGTTGGTGGTTTCAACCCACTTTGTCCAAAATATGCTGGGTCAAAGTAAATCATGTTCCCTCAGCATAGGGAAGAAACATGTGAAAAAAAACTGCGAAATAGCAACACCTTGGAAGATCAACTGGTTCTCTGGATTTTGTTTATCAGTTCAAGATGGGCCCCTACCCCTATACTGGTTATCTATGGAGTTGTAACCCCTGTAAATGGCGTTGTAAATGAGTAACTGGGGGCTCATAACCACTAGTAAATGGAGTTATAACTCCATTTATATCAGGTTTTTGGGCCCATCTTGTATCAACTTCAGGGCCTAGAATCGCAAGGCCCGATCCCATGCCTTTCCATTGACACAAGTGGCCATGACGGCACTGTATGTAATGACATCGGGACGGCCTTTCGTCTGCTTCATCCTTTCCAAGAGACTTAAAACCACAAGCCATTTGCCTACTTTAGCACATGCACTGATGGTGGCATTGTAGGTGATGACATCTGGAAGAATTGTAGTTGGAATAGAGTCAAATAAAAACAGTGCATGTGTCCAGTTCCCACTTTTTTCACATGCACTGATGGTTGCATTGTAGGTAATCTTATCTGGGACAACTTGTGCAGCAGGCATAGATTGAAAGAGTTGCAAGGCTTCTTGTCCTTGACCACTCTTTTCACAGGTGCTAATGGCAGCATTGAAGCAAATGGTGTCGGGTTGAATGGTTGTTGTTGACATGCATTCAAAGATATGCAAGGCGCGTTGCCAATGTGAAACCCTCTCACATGTGGTCATGATTGCACTGTAACTCACGATGTCAGCCTTTATTTTGGCCAATGGCATGCCCCAAAATAGCTCCAATGCGAATTGCCATTGAGCGCCGTCAGCACAAGAACTCATGGCCACATTGTAGCTAATCACATGTCGTTGGAGCTTAACTTGATGTTTTGATGACATCTCTCCAAAGAGATGTAATGCTTGTTGCCACGCCAAAGCTTTTCTGCATGCACTCATGGTCGCATTGTAGCTGAAGACACTGGGTTGAATCATTGACTGTGGCATAGAATGAGCAAAAAGCCAACAGGCATGTTGCCATAATTTGGAGCGACCACATGAAGAGATTCCAAGAGTATAGTTGTGGCTGTCAAGGGCATTGGATCCTTGTAACGCCTCGAACAACTCAAAGATCTTCTCCTCAACTAAAAAAAAAAACTCAGATGAGATGGGTAAAGACCATGGCGATAGGTAAACATGGAAAATGCATGAAAACGCTACCTTTCATGAAAGGCTTATTACCTACCATTGTTTCTAAATAAGGCCGACACTTGATTGCCATTATTTCTCGGAAGCATTGCTTGCGGGGGTCGCTGCACCTACACCTGTCAGAACAATCCCCCTTACTCACCCTGGTTTCTGGCTCAAAAAAGTAACTTTGAAATTTGGGGGAATTCTGAAGAAGAAACATCTCTACACAATGTTCAACAAAAAACAAAAAGAGCAAAACGGATGGTCACTGCTGGAGAATTTCTCCAACTCCACGTTTTTTTCATTTGGTCACAGGTTCAAACTTCCTTCGCATCATCTCAGACATGATAGTACTTGGCCTAGAATATTTGCATGATATAAGTCAATCATGCTCTGATAAGCAAAACCGTATACTCGTCTACGAGGATAATGTTTTCCCAGTATCGCACTCAGCAGATATGTCATTCCACATCTCTCATCTCTTGTATTTTGCTACCCAGCTGCAGCATTCCCTCCACTTCTGAGAAGACGTTCCAGTCGAAAACGACCGGATTCTCCAGACAATACAGGCAACAAGTTGGCAACGTCCAAATTTGATGGCAAAACAGGTGATGTTTCCTGAGGAGGAAAACAGGATGACATACTGTTGCTGCAGAAATCCAGCCATATAACCAAACAAATAGGTTTTTCTTACCCATAGGATCATAGGACTGGTATATTTACTTCCATGAACATCAACCGCATGTCAGGTAAATATGTACCCTTCGTGGATCCTATGGGATATATCAAAACAGAAATCAGCGTCATATAACCATTCAGGAGATTCTCTAGCACTTATGGAGAATACATGGAATTCTGAAGTATCAACAGGCGGCTTGTCTTCAAAAATGGCTAGCTCAAAAATTTGGGTGCAAACCTGTGAAGGAGGCGGAATTTCAATCGAACAGCTGTGGTAGACATCCATTTTCGTTTGGGGGGGTGTTCGAATCAATTCGAATAGCCAAAATAGAATTCTCAGTACTTCAAAACTACTTAACTATCTACATGCAGTATGAGTGTGTGGGTGAATGTGATCTGTTGGAAAAAAATGTCTACTGCCTGGCCACCTCTTTTCAAGATAAGGCAGCCTGTGGGATTTTTTGAATTCGCACAAAAATCCTGAAAAAAAAACCTGGCAAAGCTGGGAATATCCACACGTTGAATAGGGAAGTACATCTTCATTCACTAAGAATCCGGGTATGTCCTATGAAAGGGACTACCCCTACAATCCTCTTCTGAGGATGGGATAAAACCATCAATCCTACTCTAGGGTGGGGTCTGGATTCTTAGGGATTCATGATATCATGATCCATTTTTCATTGTCACATTCTTTTACTGGACTGTAGATCAGATCTGAGTGCATCATCATCCAATCGGATTAATGATTTGAATTGCATTTGATCAAGAATAATTGATACAAGGCAGGGTTTGTCCCAAAATAGCGGTACCACAAAGGACCATTGAGTGTTTGCCCCCAATGATGCACAGTATATAATCAGTTTTGACATTATTTCTGGGTATGTATCTATTGTGTTATTTAATGTGTTTTTTTCCTCCACTATATTTGGAGTTCATATCATGTTGATATTATTTGTGGGTATATGTGGGTATGATCTATATATTTTCATTTGGGGCCCCATCCATTAATTTGTACTTCACCCCCAAGCTTTTAAAAAGGCTTCCATGACTCAAGACTCTCACGGGAGAATTCACCCGAACTGATGAAGGGTGCTGCAGTTCATGGTTGAGCCTAGCCATAGCCCCAAATAAAAGTTCTTTCCCAGGAGATTCCATGCATAATTTATAGGATATTTAAGGGGATCGTTGAAAGAAAAACAGGGATGTGAGCCACGAAACGGGAAAAAACAAAACAAGTTGTTGCATGTAATTTCATTATACTATACTGATTGGTTCATCGGGATTTCCACAAAAGGCTACAACAATATACAATCCTTATAACCAGGGGTAGTAGAACCCACTTTCAGACACAAACAACCCAGACATGCTTGCACAGCGCAAGTTATTTCAGAGCTCCTAGCACAACACGTCAAAACAGAGCGAAACCGGTGCGGGCATAGCACTGCAATCTTCTCATTGATCAAAACAACAAATTCAAACAAAACCCTTCATGGGAATCTAAAAGTACCCCGACAATGCCCCCCCCCCAAGGAAATAAGTTTTCATTAAGGGATTCTGGTATTGGGAGGGTACAGTACCCTTATAGATTTCCACCCCTCCGTCCTCTTCTGAATCTACCAAACAAAAGGCAGGGTCTGATCCTAAATCCAAACTTTGGGTCACGTTTTTTTCAGAAGTTCCGCCGACCTAAATGGTGGTTGAAGAACCGTCAAAATGAATATCTTCTGCCCCCAAGTTCAACCACAATCGTCATTTGTGTTCAAGAATCTTCCCTTTTGTGCCTTCTCTTGGTATCTTTAGTGGCAAACGATCGCCATATTGTGACGCGAGTGAAGCGTTGAGATTGGCGAAGGTGTATCCACAGCATGCAGTGTCCGTACTAATTCTGGGGCCGTGATGGCTGCAGTTCACCTTCACACTCCCCCAGCGTGAAGAAACCGTTACACCGAGGAAATCATAGACATCGTTAAAATCATGGGTCGTGTAACATGTATCTCCGGCTTCAACGACTAGGGCGGCATTTTGGGTATCAATTCGTGTTCAATGTCGATGGTTTCGATATGAATGAATGTTCAAATCTCCTACCCTCCATCACAACAAAACATGTTTTTTGCTGGTTTACGGAAGGTTTACCTATCCCCACCACACCCAAATCTGGAGTATTCCAAAAACTTCAAAAAAATGTGTCTCCCAAATGTAACCATGACCATAATCCTCCATGGAAGTCAAACAAACATGGGCAAACAAACATGGGATGATTCACTTGCTGTCGGAGGACTCCTTTTGAGGAGTCACCCCATAGAAAAATCAATGGAAGGAACCACATGTTTTTTCATCATCATCCCCAGGTAGCGGTGAAAAAAACAATAAAAAATATGTGTAACCACCACCTAGTCCTTATCCACTACGTTTTTGGGTAGGAATTTCGTTGGCAAAGGCCAGCCGGATTCATTTTTCAGTGACACACCCTAAAAACACACACCAATTGAGACACTAAAGGCTTGCTAGCTATACTATCTATACTGTTTTCATACCTTTTTTCCGAAGTGGTGCAAACTCAAAACTCCCAAAAAAATATTCCCACCTTCAGGGAGGGTGAAATTTCTCAGTCCATTAAGATATCATTGGCTTACGATAACCATATCGAGAGTTGCGGGAACCGCGAATGGCTAAGTTCTGTCACTGTCACTGGTCATGTCATTGAGACATGACTTGGCCGGTGGTCCCAGGCCATCGGTTTATGGTCGAACCCGTTCTTCTTCAAAATGGTCTTATTTTACCAAAAAAAACGGCTCCAAACCATACCCGCACAAACAACAAATTCATGGCAAAAAAGGGTGTTGAGTGGCTTGTGAAAAAAAACTTTCACCGAGCTCTTGTTTGGTTTTTTGGGTTGGGCAGTTCTCAAACTTTCCCAGTTTGCCATTGGTCTTTTAATGCATCATACAACTGTTCCGGCTCAAATTTTGCCACAAATCAAATGACTAAGGAACAAACATGGACACCTTACAAGCACAGGTTTTCCATATGGTTTATTCCAAACAAGATCCAGTTATTAGGGAGATATCCAATTAGCCAATTTGAGGTACCCCGCCATCCACATCGTTTACGTTGGAAGAGTGTTCAATTTCCACCTGGGCCAGTTGAAGAGTTGTGTTGATGGGCCAGCTTGGTAAAACTTTCATGTTTTAAAAGCAACGCCAAGCTGGAAAACCGTGACTAATTCAGGATCAATGCCTGCCACAGGATCTATGTATATACTTAAAATAAGATATTGAAAAATTATATATATATGCATCACATATTAAATGACTTCCAAATTCATAAAAAAAATGTACCCTATATTGAGTAGACTGTAGACTGATTTTTTGATTTGAAACCAATTCACAAAAAGGTCAGCCACAAAACCATGGTGAAGAATCCTCTCATGGAAGCCACGAACATGCCTTGAGCTGTGTCTGTTTGGGGAAAGCAGAACCCATAAAATGAATGTCTTTCTTCAACCTACATCTACCATAAAAACAATCAACCAAATCTAGGTAGATATACCCGTACCATACATGGATCTCATGGGTACATAGTGGAAACAAACGTTTTCAAAGAAATATGAGAACCTTCCTCTTTAGACACGTAGAAAAGAACAAGATTTGTTTCCAATGATTTCACGATAAAAGATTTCTGGTTCAATTTTGTTGGGCACCTTCTCCAACATATCCACCAGCTGCTCTCGAATGTCTCTCGCACGCTTCAAGGACCTGGCTGCTTCGCTCCATCAGTGCCCCACCAAAGGGAAAATACCATGCAAAATAAAGGACCACAACATATGTAGATTTTTCACCCTAGTAAGTCTTTCTTCAACAACTCTATGCATTTGTAGATGTATTTTCTGCTGGAAAGCTAGTGGATTTCCATCACGTTCTGCTAGTTCACTGGAGTTTAAGTCAGGTGTCAAAGAGTTCTGGAGAACTGGAATGCTTTCTTTTGCTGCAGTAGCAGTTCGACAACCTATGAAATGTAGGAAGATAATCTTTGCCAGTACCACAAGGAAAGGAAAGGCTCTTACTTCGCAACAAGCTACCCTCCCGAAGTTTGACAGTTCGCCCCTGAAAAGTTACCTTCCCAATAGGAAAGTAGTCTTCCAACCACCATTTTTCAGGGGCTATGTTAAACTTCGGGGGGTATTTCATATAATTTATGTTGGAGTCTGAGTCTAATTTATCTTTCTGGTGATGAAAGAACATGTTTTGATTCAACGCAAAGCTCTGGAAAAACAAGCATCTATATTGACCGGTTCCAACTCAATCAGAAAAAACAACAATTCTCCACCGACATTTCCCACAGCGGATGCCGGGAAATGTGTTCGTTTTATCTTTAGTACCCTTTGCCAAAAAAAACTGCTACAGTAGCTTGTTAAGATAGGGGTGTTAAGTTTCCAAACACAACTGCCCACATCTTAGTCACCTTCGTTGTTAGAAATTTTACTGAGGCGCCCTTGTCAGCTCGCCAATAAAACACGCGTGATACGGTAAAGGTTTGGATGAAAAATCTCTGTTTTCATCGCTTGAGCAGTGTTCACAACCCTTGTGACATCTTGTGACATTCCATAAAATCCTGGTCGGTTTATGGCGAGCTTTGTAATGGCTTATTACACTCCCTGTCTAGTTGTGTAGTATGACCCCCTATAAAACTCAACCAAACCAGATTTGGATCATTGCTCATCTGATATTTCACCAAATTTTGCGAAAGGTCGCTCAAAACATGTCTCAAATGGAATCCGGTCGATGACATCACGAGAACTGATTCCTTCTAATATGAAAACATTTGACACCACCCACCATACAACCTACACTTGCATCAAAAAACCTTGGACACCGGGAATTGTGCTTTCGAATGGTGTGAAAATAAAATGGTGCCTGTTTTGGAGATAATTCTCCATGCACCAGTTCAAGGAGAAGCCTGTTTCCTCCCACCTCAGTAGTTTTACTGCAGAAGCTTCCACTCTTTGTTGGTTCTCTTGGGTTTTTTTCATCTCTGCCATGGTCAAAAGTGGCGAGATAAGGGGAATGGTCATCGCATGAAGGGGATAGAACCCCCTACTATTGGGTTGATGACCAACCCTATCATATGGAAACAAGGGAGTTTAGACCCTTGAACATCTTGACCCATGGGATCTCGTTTCTATAGGGGATGATATTGCTACTCTAGTCATGATATGGGGATCATAATAAACTTTTAGATGGATCACTATTCATATGGCCCTTCTCTCCCATGATTTTAAAATTCAACATTGAATGGCAACATGATACTGTACGTTCACAATGCCTTTCATCTGAAATCAATCCATGGGAGCAAACTTCCTAGAACTCTTCAAGGCAATATTGGGCAACAGCTCGAACACCAAACGCAAGTGTTGTTCGTTGTTGTCAATAGTACATCCAGTCGGTGGTTTCAACCCATTTGAAAAATTTGGGTCGAATTGGATCAATTTCCGCAGGTAGGGGTGAAAATGAAAAATATTTGAAACCACCTCCCAGACATTGACGTACTTCACCAGAAATCAGGTTCATTCATCTCCTGAAAAAAAACACATCCTATTCAAACAACCATCAAGGATCAGTATGAATTTCCCAGTCATGCCACATGGTCATTACACAAAAAGCCTGCAAGGAAAATTTCAAA